>DWJK01000349.1:0-23401 GCA_018248815.1 Croniades pieria auraria
GACGATGAGGATGACGATGAGGATGACGATGAGGATGACGATGAGGATGACGATGAGGATGACGATGAGGATGACGAGGAGGATGACGATGACGATGACGATGACGATGATGATGATGATGATAATGATAGAAAAACAAGTTACACTGACCACACAATCCACGGCAGTCTGCCCCAGCGTGGTGGGGCACAGCATGGCGGAGATGCACTTGTAGAGGTTAGCCTGCACGGTAGGGTCCATGTTGACGAGCTCCATCCAGCCGCCGCGCAGCCCGCACTCGCCCATGTAGCCCTTGCTCACTGACATGAACGAGGCCAGCTCGTGCTTGCTGTACGGCGGACCCATCTCTGTCATCACCTGGAAGTACCCGTCACACATTATTAATGCATATATCCACTGAAACGAGACAACAAAAAAAGCGATGTTTTTAAATAATTTTCGTACTGATTTATTATAACGGAGCATACAACCATTTACAATCATATGTACAGTTTATTTTAGAACTAAAACTACTCGGTTCTGAAATAAAAAGCAGATGAACCTTTTTTGCTTTGAATAACACACGTGGATCGTTAACATTTTAAAGAATGTTAAGGAAAAGGTGTCACGATACAAGGCGTTAAATAAGTCCATGTCTATGTAGAGCTCGGTCGGACGTGCCTTCCCAATATTGATAAAGAAAAATATAAAAGAAGAAGGAAGAAAGTAGAAAGAGAAGCAGCGGTTACCTTCTTGAAGGAGTAGAATTTGCTGCCCTTGGCGTACACGTTGTCCTGGTAGACCTCATCGGCGAATATGAACAGGCCGTTGTCGTGCGCGAACTTGATAATGGCCTCCACGTTCTCGCGCGTCAGCACCTGCGCACGCGCACGTGTTACGCGACACTTTACCCACATAATGAATACTCCTCTTCGACAACCTCTTCGATAAATTATGGCGAAATATATTTCATCATTATTACGCTAAATATCATAATTTATTAATAAATGTTGTCACTTATCAATAATCGTATTCAACAGAGTTGGAGTGTGACGACCTGTTCGTTTAGGTATAAGAGATGAGGGCATTTAACAAGAAAAGAATGTGGCAACATTTTCGTGTATAGTGGGTGAGCACCTGTCCAGTGGGGTTGCCAGGGTTGATGACGACCAGCGCGCGCACGTTGCAGCGCGTCTGTGCGTCCTTCAGCGAGCGCTCTAACTCGGCCGTGTCCAGCCCCCAGTTGCTTTCCTCGTCCAGGTAGTAGCCCACTTGCTCCAAGCCGTACTCCGCGAGCGAGGCCGAGTACAGCGGGTACTGGGGTATCGGGATCATCACACCTGGAAATGGAACGTAAGTATTTTCTACCAAACCGTTATAAAAATTAAAATTTTAGCCAATTGTACATGAATATTATTAATTACGCACATTTTTATAAATATCTCACGTCTACAACATCTTACATTTGCAAAAATAGCAAAGTAGAATGAATAGAACTTCATATTAAATCGCCATAAAAGTCTTAGTGGCCAATGAACGGGCCACCTCGTAATTACCATTGTAACATAATCATTATTATTCAGCAATAATTCATATTCATTATAGTCATGTTCAAAGCACGCTGTAGAAACGATCTGGAATGAGAACAATGCAAATTCATGGAGCAAATGGAAGTTGCAAACAATCATTGAGAACATGTAACATCATACCAGGCAATCACTAATACTACACCGTCCGTCCATCAGCGTCATAACCACTTAGTAGCCACCCAGTTCAATCAATGTAAAACGGTCTCTATGTTTTAGGACAGAAGATTCAAAATGTAACGTTCATAAATTAACATACATACGGGATATTAACATATGTATATACGGATCGTATACATCTCATATTGTGTACGTCAGTGATGGGCAAAAAGTAACTAGATTACAATTACAGTTACATTGTAATTAGTAATTAAAATACTTTGTAACAGATTACTTAGAGTAACTAATTACAATAAGTACTTATTGTAATTAGTTACAAAGTAATTTAATTGCAAATCAATCTAATTACATTATAACAGATTATATAAATAATCTGTTATAATGTAATTAGATATAAATAATCTGTTATAATGTAAATAGATTGTTAATTAGAGTACAAATCCTTGTACAAAATTTCTATTTGCTGATTAGTTTTGAGTATTCAGTGTACAAAAAAAAATAGATTTTTGTTGTATATCATAGTTTTCTTTTTTATATTAAATACGTTTTTACCTCAGTACGATTATTGTAATAGATACGAATAGATACATCAACATATTTACTAAGTGTATAAAATTATAAATAAAGCAAGTAGCATTCCACAATCAAAGTTAAGATTACAATGTAATTGAATACTAAGTAATTAATTTATATTGTCATCCAATATTTTGGTAATTCAATACATTGTAATCGGTTACTATGTAACTCCATTACATTGTAATTAAGTTACTTTATAATTGGATTGTTAATTAGATTACATAAATAACTAGTCGCGCCCATCACTGCCTTTGAGCTACGTCGGTGACTTTGGTTCCGTAAACCGACTTTACAGACAAGCAATTTTTGTATCAGTTCTCTGGTTACAATAATATAAACTCTTTAGATAATCACCTGTCGGGCGCGCCGCCGGGAGCGATGTGCGCGTCCAGGACGTCGAGTATGGAGTGCAGGCACGTGCGCGGGGCGCCCGCCGCGCCCGCCTCGTGCAGCGCGCTGCGAGAAATCTGCCACCGATACAAGTATTTTTACAACTTATGGGAGAACGAAATCTAGTCTTGGATAATGAAACGATTAGCATTTAAAATTAAAATCTTAATTTCAAAAGTGTATTTTAACGTCATTTATGTCAAAGAAGTTGAGAAACGATCGAGATAGCAGACTGACGTCGTCGTGCAGCTGGTAGCCAAGCAGGAAGTGCGCGAAGTTGGGCGGCGCGGTGGGCAGCAGCTGCAGCAGCAGCGCCACCACGCCCTCCTTGGCGCTGCGAGCGGCCGCGGCGCCGCGCTCGCCCGCCGCCCACTCCTCCGCCTCCAAGCACTCCACGAAGCCGCTCCTGATGGAGGAACAAAACAGTTCGTAAACGAAGTATTTAAATTATTATATATAATCAAAAACTAAAGAAATTGAAATCATAAATCTGTAAGTAACGATTTTAAAATATTCAACTAAAGCAATATTGTGACCCCGCGTTCTTACATATAGAAAGTTAACGCGAAGGTGGCTTAGCCGCAAAACAATTCTCATGTACCTGGTGATGTCAATGATAGCAAATAAACCACTTGCATTATCTGTATTTGCATAAACAACTCGACCGCCTATTCTCATTAAATAAATTAATTGTAGTCATTATCTTATGAGAAAAAGTTACCTGTCTTCGTATAAAATTTCCTTCTCCCATCCACATAACTCCGCATCCGTTACCTCATACATACCTAATTTCAGCGGCGAGTTCGTGTCGATGTGCGACGGCGGCGACGATATGTCTGGCGCACGCTGGCCACTGGAGCGCGCGGCCCAACAGCGCCACTGCCTTAGCGGCCGCTACGGGGAGCATCGGCCCGTGCTGGAGGATCCGGCAACACGTAACCAGACGGTCGGTGTTATCGGGACCTTCAGGAGCTGATTGTTTTGCCAACAGACAAATGTAGAAAATTACTTTTCTGCACATATTCTACTTATATTCTGTTCATATGATTTATTATTTTATTTTGTTCAAGGTATACACGTGACAATGCTATTTGTTGCATAGTATACAAAAATTAAGACAAAAATGTAATTATAACATCCAAAATGAACATATAATGTAGTGTTGAAAATTTTAATTTGTTACCTAGTATAAGTTTAGAAAGACCAACAATGAGAATGTTTCGGCCGGCCTCGGCCGCCGCCGCGGTCAGGGGACGCTCCAGGGCAAGTCCACGCTCCAATATCTCCAACGCACTTATCAGGGTTTCTTCAATATATGACTGCAACCAGAACATTCATAAATTATTATCACCTCTTACAATAAATCTTAGCAGAATTATTAACTAATAAAACATTAGAACCATTGCTATAAATAAGATATCGCTTTATGGAATGATAATGTAAAATGCTCTGCATATTTATTGTCAAGTATCGTAAAGTGTTACACTTTTAAATATGTTTCATGGTTCCTTAGTATTAGTGATATTACCAGTAGTAGTATGAAAGGTGTTTGTAATTTGTTTCTTTAATGTGTGTGATATAAGTCATTTAATGTTGAAAAGTAAAAGCACGTACTTGACCAGGGTCCATTTGTCTATCCAGCAGATCCTGCGCCTCGTCTAAGGTCGTGAGCACAAGGCGCAGGAATTCGGAGTTAGTGTGCAGCTGCATGAGCAAACGGTAGCCGGGCGGCGGATTAGTGTCGGGATCACGGTGCGGCGGCGGGAAGTCCGAAGGTGCCGGCTCGTACCGCTCCAGCCACAAGGAGAAGAGACTAAAGCAGAGGGACAGCATCTGGAGTGTGAATAAATCGCATCGCTTACATTTATCCAAAAAGTAAAGTAGAACAGGTCAGCCACTCGATCACATACAACGGCGTCAGCACGGATACGGGCCACGCCTACACGTCGCCGGGTAACAAAAGAATCTCGAACTTTCATACACCTTCGATCATCACCCGGTAAAGAATCAGTGAGAAGCATAGATAAACGTGAAGGAGGGCGACCTGCCACTTCTCGGCGGGCTTGATGTAGGAGCGGTGCGGCGCGGGCAGCGCCAGGCGCGCCACGGCGTGCTGCACGTAGGGGTCGAGGCCGGGCGCGCGCGCGCCGGCGCCCAGCGCGCGCGGCGGCGGCGCGGCGCGGCCCAGCGCGCGCAGCAGCACCAGGAACGCGCGCGACAGCGGGTACTCCTCGATGCGGCACTCCACCTGCCCCACCGAGCCGCTCCTTTACACTAGCTCGTCGGTTCGTTTTATTCACTTCGTCGTCGGACGAGTGGACGACCGGCCTACCGGACCGGACCGGTGATGAGAAGTAGCCGCCCGTACCGTTCGTGAACGGTTACAAGTTTGAAAAAAAAACTATAAAATCCGTTATCGTCGTCACGTATCCTTTTATCCTCCAGATTTCTACTTGTGGCGAACGAGATTAAAATGCTCGGAGCCATTTTCGAATCCATCGTACTCGATTACTAAACGTCGTTTACCAAAAGCGTCCTTCAAAAATTGACAATAAAAATGCTATCCGGCACTGCCCGACCTCGAGTAGCTCGGCGTTGAGCGCGCGCTTGTCCTTGGAGACGCTGACGAGCTGCGCCGCCTCGAGCCCCGCCCACACGCGGCCCGCCGTGCCCGCCGCGCCGCCCAGCGCCGCCAGCGTCACGCACAGTTCCGCCTTCAGCTGCAGCGGCACGTGGCAGCACACTAGCCCTGCGACACCACCTCACGTCTACATACACATGTAGATACCACCTAACACGTCCCGGGGATAATTAGCTCTATTCTTTAACAACATAATGATAACAACTGAAATCGACTCCTTAATGTCCCCCTGAATAAGTAACATGGAAACACTAATGACAAATTTATCAATAGTATCTATCGATCCAGAAGTTACAGCGTCCAGCGCTGCTTAATTTAAAAAATTGCCAACCTGCAAACGTGTAAAAGCTATGAACCTCAATTTTATCTGATCATTTATCCAAAATTTAAATATAAATAGTGGGCAACTTTTTTTATTGTCACGCCTATATTTCCGAAAGGTAGGCCAAAGAAGTTTAATACACTCCCAAGATCCACCCTTTCAATTCTACGTCTCACTATGGAATCGGAGGTGAGCCCATTGCCATATAACGGATAGAAACCTAAACTAGAGATCGTAAGTTAGAAAAGTCCAATAGAAACTGAATAAACTTTAATATGAAAAAAAGACAAACACACCAAACATGCAGTTGACGGCATCCCACTGCAGGTTTTCCACGATGGCAGCGCATGCCGCCTCGTCCTCACGTGCCACCGCCGCTATCAGCTTAAGCGCCGCGATCATCGCCTCCACCTGTTCAAGTATCCCTCATACTGACACGATCGTTTTCGAATACCCAAATGACACATGATATTTAAATATTCGAAAAAGATAAGGTTAAAACTCACCGAATCGTTTCTGTAAACTATTATACACATTAATCAGGATAATAACAAACAAATATAGATCGGAAATATAATTAGTAGACGACGCACGATAAGAGAAGTGATTAAATGAGTGAGACGAATGAATGAGAATTATGTATGAATGAATAAGAGATATGAATGACTGAGAGTTATGAGTGATTGGGAGGTATGAGTGAATGAGTGGTGTGGTTATGCTGGAACGTACCTCCTCGTGGCGTACGAGCGCCCGCGGGGCGGCGCGCGGCGCGGGCGCGGCGCCGGCGGCCGCGCGCTCCAGCAGCGGCACCGCATCCACGCGGAGGTTCCTGCGGATAATCACATTCCTTTACGTATCTTTATAATATATACTAAAACATATCAGGAAGGAATCGTTGTTAGGCAACCTGACTTAGAGATAACAAAGGAAATTTTCGTTTACAAACTCGACACTCGTGGTTAATGATAGAAACAGTAACATTATGATATTGATTTAAAAAAGAAATGTTCCTAAAAAAACATCTAATACCGTAAAACCAAATATACTACTGTGTATAAAAAAATATTATTACCTGTGGTATAATTGCAACGCCGCTAACAAGTGATGAGCAGAGAGCGCATCTCTCCTGGACAACAGCGCCCAAGTGTGCTTGGGCACAGCTAGGGCGGCCAGCGCTCGCAGATATGCCGCCAGCAACGCTGCCACTACCACCTCTCCCGACAGCCGGACGAACTTGTACAGAGTTGCCGCTCTGCCGCCTGCCCTGTGAACAATTATTTCCTTTGTTATTCCATCTTCTTCTTCTTAAAGTACCTCTCCGACTGGCGAAGTTTGGCTATCAATTCCGCAAACTTTCCTCGGTCTTGCCGCAAGCGGAAAGGTGTTCTTCCATAGGTGCATCTAATTACATCTGATCAAATAACAGATAACAACTGGAGTGCATCATACTAGCCAGCAATAGTTCTGCTAGTACTCACAGAACGTGTCACAGGGCTATAATTTGGAGATTTCTAGTATAAATTCACCTGTAAGTCTGCGCGGAGGCGTCGCACGCCAGCCAGTAGTCAGCGCGCAGGTCGTGCGGGTCGCGCGCGTACAGCTTCTCGATGCAGCGCAGCAGCGCGCCCAGGCGCGTGCGCTGCGCCGCGCCCGGCGCCGTCAGCCCTTCCGCTGCGTACATCTGCGCGGCGCGACCCGCCTCCTCGGCTCTGCCGACGAACGAAAGGCACGATACGGACTATGTTACGGAATGTAGCAGAATTATACTCGCCCCTCGCTATGACGACGTTATAGCGTGGAACGATTGAGTAAAAAGCTAAGGTTCATTCTAATACATTTTTATATTTATTTTATTATAATAAAGTGTCATATGTGCATATTGCGATAGCAAAATTACAGTGTCGGTGGGGGTAGGAGAAGTCACATAGCGACGAATCAAAGATTACATTAGCTACTTATGGATTATCTTCGACCTGTAACCACATCGATGTTATGGGTACTAAAGAGAAACAAAAAATGTCCTACTTTACTAACATACACAGAAAACTTACTTAACTCTCATCTCCATCAGCTTAGAATGCATGAGAACAATGAAATCAGTAACGAGTGAGTGAATACGCCTCTGGTAGTATTCCTCGGCCGATACAGTGTCCGACGACAAAATCGCCTCTTCCAGATACTCGAACGCCTATAAACATCATGTAATTTAAAAGGAAAACTAACACATTCTATTTCAAAGTGTGCTGATTTTGAAAGCAAGGCTTATAACATTTTTGGCATTGGGAAACTCTGCATAAAATTTACAAATGTACTTTCAAATAAACTTTCTTCTAGAACTCTCCACAACAAAACTTGAAATAGTGGTGATAACAACCTGCAAAGCAGACTGTTCTAACATTAAAGTATTTCATATGGGATTGTTTAGAATTGATTAAAAGTCTAATCAACATACATAAGTTTCTTATTTATTTGTAACTGGAGAATCTCAAAAATAAATCAATTTCAGTACAACTTTTGTAAGAAGTTAGCAGTCTACCAACAAAAAGCCTGAAATCAAATGATAGATATGGCGAATCAAATTTCACACAAAGCAGTAATTACCTCTCCATCTATGGCAGCATCTACTAGCACTTCATCCTGGTCCAGTATCTCTACTTTGGGCTCAGTTCCTCTCCTAAGCAAGGACTGTGGGGCTCTTTTGAGTGCAGCCAATGCCAAACCCAATGACAACTGACATAATGCTCTTAATCCTGTAGCACTTTTGTCTTGGTTGTCTTGGGACTGATTTGTTTGTGTGGGTGGTGATAGCTCATCTAATAATACTGATATTAGATCCTGGTCTTCGATCAGAGGCAGCTTCTTTGCTAGCTCTTCACCATCTTCTCTTCTACAAGAAAAAATATTTTACCTCTGTTAATTTCAACTTGCTATAATACTAAACACTCTTGACTAATCAATCCATAGTTTAATGTCTTTAATATTGAAGTCACACTTTATTTAAACAAATTTCTTAATTCACAAAATTAAAAGTAGAGATTATAGATTCAGAGTTCAGTGTACAGAGTACAGAAGTCAGTTGATTACCATATAAAAAATGCCATCATAATTTCACATATAGGTACTTGCTAATAGAGTATCATAGCTACTATAATCATAGCTAATATATCTCGAAAATAGATTTATTCATAACTTTATGGGTGACTGGAGGTGGGATGAATGTACATGCCAGTATACGAATATGTGTGTTTATATTATTTTCATTTAATTTATGACATACCTGTGCAACACTGACAGATCCAAGGCATATAAGAGAGCCATTTGCAATGCCAATGATATGTCGTCTAACGCGCCGGTGGGACCTCTCGATGGGGATGTCATTTGCTGTAAAAAAATCACTTTTTATTTCAATAGGATAATTAAATGGTATAAAATGTATTCAAGCATATAATAATTTTATTATTTTAGGGTAACTTTACATTCGCAAACTAAGCAGACACTGTGATACAATGACCAGACTACTGATAAACAACATAATTATATAAATTTCTAAATATATACTTTGTTGATCATTTTACCACCAGACACCAAC
This sequence comes from Croniades pieria auraria, assembly GCA_018248815.1. NCBI lineage: Eukaryota > Metazoa > Arthropoda > Insecta > Lepidoptera > Hesperiidae > Croniades > Croniades pieria. The sequence goes on from DWJK01000349.1 coordinate 9,204, forward strand.
CAATAGTAGTACTCAGCACACATAATTTTGGATTAGAATTAAACCACAACCCAAACTCAGGCAGGTCAGATTCGGAATTAAGAATTTAAGTTGAATTACAATTTAAGTAATTTATTAAAGTCACCAGAAAGCAATCACTGCATCCAAAATTCAAGAGGTATGAAAGAAATAGCACTTACATAGGTGACATTAAAGGAAACTTACATATCAAGTAAGGTAATATGACTTACATACATACCTCATTCAAAAGTCGCAACAGAATATCTCGCTCGAGTCCCCGTTGAGCTGACGCGGCGAATACCACTCCAGCTAGTAATTTTCTGTAATATTAATAAATTATTGTATACAAAGATACGAATTATTGTATACAAAGGTACTGTGTTTTAATAGCCCATTCAGATCACAATGCTCATCTCACCTGGTGCTACTCATAGCCGCTACGAGGCGGGCGTGGTGCGCTCGCGGCGGCAGTGCGCGGTTGCGCCGCAGCAGCTCCAGCTCGGTGTCCAGCGGGCAGCGCCGAAGGGCGTCCAGCGCGCCGCCCAGCAGCCCGTCCGACACCAGCTGCTGCACGTAGCGCGACACGTACGCCACTATCTCCTCACGAGCATTAATCGACCTGAACAACCAACAATCATTTTTTAAACAACGATATACCAGGAACTAACATTTACTATAACATTAAAGAAATTAATATGCAAAATTTTAGAAACCAATTTTCTCATACACACCATGACACCCCATCCTGCGCCATAACCAAGTCCCTTAGAGCATGCACTAGCGCCCGTCGGCCGTCGTAATACAGAATGACAGCGAGCAGGCCGCGCGCGGGGCCCGCGCGCCGTGCGGCTTGCCGCTGAGCCGTATGCAGCAGTTCCAAACATGCCAGCTCATTTGCATTGAACATATCTGGACGTAAGCAAGTAAATCACATTACTACATAAATAAAACACTAATAAATACTTTGTCTTCTCCTACTGAGAGGAGCATCTATGTAATAAGGTCGTTTTACACAAAATAAAAGTGATATAAGTCTAACATCATCATTATCATCGCAATCATTTACAAAAAATTATAGTGAGATCACATGATAATCTCTCTGTCATAATTGTGGCCACAGCCACAGCAAAGGTAAGGAAGGGTATGCTTGGAACCCCCAGCAACTTTTGACAACCTAATTTCTTATACACAACAAAGTAAATAAAAATGAAATACTCAATTAAAACAGGGAGTTTACCAAGTATCATATTGACCTGAAATTATGATGGCCTCATCCACCAACTCTTTGGAAAGTATAATTTTTCCCATGCTGGGCAAGTTGATCCCCTCTGTGATCCCTTTTTTCATTTCCTCTCGATGTGCTGCATTTTTAGGCTGCAATAAACAAATTTATACAGAGTAAAATAGCTAATACCAACTAAAATATTGTCTATTTTAAGTAAAGATTCATTATCATGTAATAATTCCATTGATATTGTTGCATATAGGTACATAGATTGGCTGCTGGAAACGATGCAATTTACTGTATAGGGTGATGAATAAAAGACCCTTTCATAGTGCACAACCTGTTTATTAACTCTATTGTTTCACTGGTATTCACAGAAATCGCTTCCTCTTATCACTCATTAAACCTCTCTTAAGCAATTCTAAAAATGCTCTATATCTCACTGCAGCGCCTACACTACTTATATAATGTTTTAGCAGCTTCGGGTATATTCGAGATTGTTCGACGATTTTCCAGAAAGCAAACTCTGCCCACACGCCTTCAGTGTTAATTTCGTAAACAACTCTGGAAGCCAACTGACAATCGACCTAAATTCTTTACTCGTAATTTCTAATTTCGCTCGTTATGTTAGACACTCTTATTATGTACATATATGCAGTACATAATCAACAACGCGAAGTTCTGAGATATGTCCATAACAATATTAATGTAATTTGGTTGGAATTCAGTTTTTACTGCAAACATTTGTATTAAAGCAGATTAGGATGTGTATTTGACACAATAATTTTCATACACAATTACACAAAATTACTCATGTCATGGTCACAAAAGCTACATATATGTATGTACTTGTATGTGTAGTAGTGGGTAGTAGAAAGAAAAAAATCTTGAGGATGACATAAAAACATACTACACTGGTGTGTCAAAGTAAAATACAAATCATAAACAGCCTTTTCAAATTCCATCAAAATTTAACTAGTTTTAAAATTCTAATCATTAATTACATTTAGTAATTTTAATTGGAATGCTGCTGTACTTTTTTGTAATGATGCAGTAGGAAAAATTCATAACATACATAACATCACACCTGTAATCCCTGAAGGGGTACACTGAGGAGTGTTGTAGACTACCACATTTCACCATTTACATATAAGTCCCATGGAATAGGTGGTGAGCCTATTGCCATACACCAGGCACAATTACCGACTCTGAGTCACTACTAGAAATTCTAAATTAGAAAAATCCAATAGCATACGACCTGGTATTGAATCCAAGACCTCCCGATCGGCAGTCATGCTTGCAACCACTCAACCAAAGAAGCAGTCATTAATTTCAAATGATCATTATATGTCAACTTAATTTAAAAAAAATTATTAATTTTATATCAACGAATTGTTACTAAGTACCAGTCAACACTGTTGACAGACTTACTGGGTTCTTGAACAGTGATAGGAATGTCTGTTTGTGTCGTCGCAGCACTGACTCGAATGTGTGAACAGCATATGGTGCTCCTCCCCCCTCTGTGGCGAGGTACCCCTCCACCACTGCAGCTAGTTCCTTGTATGGTGTCCATAGGTCTTCTGTGGTATTGCCTGAATAAAAGATATTTATGATATATGTAAATCGTAATGTATAATTCCTTTTGTATGTTAAAAACAAATCAATAGCTGTAAATGTCCTTAACATATCCACAAACAAATCAACAGTTGTAAAATAATACCAAACAAAAGAATTATACATAAAATCAAATTTGAAAGAAAAGTTTTTTATTTTTATTTCGTATTATGTTGTGTTTATAGCAGGAACTATTCGGAAACCAACATTGTAATCTATAGAAAATCCATTAATGCCTTGTATTGGAGGCTTTAATTTGCCGTACTATACCATTCACAAATCTGACTAAACTTAGTGAGTAAAAGCCAACAATTCGATGATATTGAGCTTAACTCCTGCATACTCTTATCATCTCACCCCAGAAATGAAATCTCCACGTAACAAACAAAAATTCTTACTTTTCGATCTCCACTAATAACTAACTTCTATTTATGTAACTAATTACATAAAAGCATTATTGAAAGCAATACAGCAATAAATATATACAGTATTAATTACTATAAACAGTAAAATCATATATATTTTTGTAACCGCCAAAAGATACGTTTATAGGTTATAGGAGAAAACTTTGCTTACCCTCGCTTATGTCCATGATATCCAAATAAACTATAACCAGAAACTCTATCTGCTTAACTTCGTTAGGCTATACAGAAACCAATTTCTCAATACGTAACAATAATAACAGAAATATTTAAAGTTAACAGACAGTTCATGCTATTATTTTGAAAACTTCATTTATGACGTGACAACTAAACGAGTTTGCTAGCTTTAACCATAGACAATTAAGAAAATAGACAGTTTGACTTTGTCGCTTATGGTCAAACTACAGAAACTAAAAAAGCAGCCAAATTCTACAAACTTATAAGGGAATTAAGAATACGTACCAATAGGTTTTCATATGTTATATTCTGTAACTTTTTACAACAAAGCCAAATATGTGATATAACAGATTCAAAATTAACATGCATGGAGTGGAGACCGCGTCTTGGCAAACGTAGCGTAGGACGCCCTGCAGCTGCTAGGTGGAGTGACGATATGCGCATAATGGCTGGCAGCAGTTAAACGCGACGAGCTGAAGATCGAGTTAGGTGGCGTGCTACTGAAGAGGCCTATTTTCAGCAGTGGATGGAAATAGGCTGATAATGAGGATGATGAACACATAATAAGATTCGAACCAATCTTTAATTGGTTCTGTCTCCGTTGGCTATACTTACGCTTTCAATCTTATAAATGCCGATAGAATTTCTTCAGGTGATAAATACCCCAACGTCACAATTTCTCGCAGTCTTATTACAAAATCATTGTCTTCGCCATATGTTGCTGCTAGATCACCGCCTTGTTGAATTTCCTTGTCATATAATTTGACCCAAATGTTCCGAGAACGCAAAATAATGTTCCCAGAACACAAAATATTACGGAGGCATGCCTCGGCGTTGGAACACATTATGACACAATCGGAAGTTGGGTTTGTATGGAACATGGATAAGGAGCAAATAAATACGTATCATCTAATAGAAAAAGCCAAGGCGGCTGTTGAAAGTACTCAGCCTAAGAAAGGGAAACTATCAGAAAATGCCATTTCGCTACTTTGCCGGACCAAAGAGAGTATCGAATTGCTAGATTTTTTACGCTTGATTTAGTGAGATCGCGACCAAACACTAGTTTGGCAAACGATTTTGCTATTCATACAAAAACAATTCCCGAAGTTTCTTTTTTTCGGCGATTTACATTTCATTTTATACTTACTTCGTATTACATAATATTTTGATAATAGTTACTTTTATTTAATAAATTCCGAGTCTTTATTTTTTATGTTCACTTCTATATTTTGTAACAAAGCTATCGAAGTCATGAATTTTCAATTTTCTAATATGTACATCGATGTCATTGATTCGATTTTAAGCTTTCGATTTCATATACTTTCGTTGTCGTGAACCATCGACGTCATCATAAACGTTTGAAACATTTGTTAAGCGAGCGATATAACAAGCTTTCGATATCTTCAATCTCATGAGTTTCGGTGTTGTGTAATTCGATGTGGCGTAGGGATCCCAAAACAATATAAAATATCACATACTTTTGACAAAATATCACATATTTTACAATATGAACTTAATTTTCCCGCGACATCATCCTATGATTAAATGATTTTTGTTCCATTTCCGCGATTACCCCCATCTTATTATTATCTTATTACCTCCATCCTATCTTGTAATCTTCATTTAATTACTGTTTCAAGTCGGTCATAGTTTTTTGTGATTATGGAACTGCTATTAATTGCCCATAATGTCGACGTATGCAAGAGAGCAATTGAGACTACAATATTTTATCACTAAGAAAAGTAGTTTGATATTTCTGAGGACGATGCACTCTTGGCGCAGGAGAATGTTGGCGGGCCAGAGTTGGCCTGCGGGCCCTAGTTTGCTTAAGCCTGGGTAATATTATGGTTTAGACCATATAATAAACATACAAAAATATCCCGATACTAGGCTCCCTTCATCTCTGATCATGTTCTCTTATTAATGTTTAAAATAACGAATATTTAAATTGACGATTTTTAGCAAACTCAATCAAGAACATGGTCAATGATGAGTAGTGGCCGTTCCAAAATATGTTTAAATTTTTTTTATTAACCCCTACTTTCAGAAAAATATTTGCTTTACTCCCAATATAATAATGATATAATATACAGAATTCATGATATTAAAAAAAATTTAATCACAACATTCAGAATATTTAATTACTCTAGATTAGAGAACAACAACATTGCTTTTGTAAGGATAGAATATAGTTAAAAATATATTCTATACATCATAATAATTTTTAACAATGAATAATAAAATATCTTAAAGTGATTGTTCAATCAGCATCAGATATTCTATGCATTTATTTCTATAGAAAGTATTATTATAAAAGACAATATTGTTGAAAAAGTCCCCATTATTTGTGACCTGGACAGGCAATGAGTTCAGAACATCTTTGGTCTCAGTGCTTACACTGTCACACTCATATTTTATCTTGTCCAGGATCTCTAAGGAAGTCGGATCTACCAGCTTACTCAAAACTATACTTCCACATGAAGCCAACCCAGTCTTTTCGAAACAAACTTTTGACAGTATGTACAGTATACTGATATTGAAGTGTGTCAAAGTATTATAATTCTGCAAGATCAGAGTCTCACCCACAACCAAATCTTTTAGAGTACTCAACATTGATTTAAAACAGTTTTTCTCATATGTGTTATAATCATCTCTATAAAGATACTCGGGAAGTAACAGAACCTTGGATATTTCTCGCCCAAATTGGCTTATGGCATTAACTTGCCCTCTGTTTACACTATGAAGTACAATTTCCTTAAACTCCTCTTCAGCCAAAATCTGGAGATAAAGCTTAAATATTGGGACCAGTATGAACTTAGAGCTGTTGATCTTTTGCAATGGTCTTCCATATGTGAACACCAGATCTATCATCTGATTTATCTCATTGTTCATCCATTTCACTGGTTCATTTATTAAAATCAATGGGTTAGAGAGCAACTCTGCTTGGAGGAAAGCACTCAAGTTCTTTGTTTTCTCCTTCAGAGACAGCCTTGCGTATAACTGCCTTTCGGTGTAAGAACCTCTGTGGTATCTTGGGTTTGTGTTTATCTTATTCTCTTCATGCAATATACCTTTAAGGATCTGTTGTTCTATTGGTAAGGGTTTGAGATTATATTTCCAAATGAACTCTGTGGCCACAATTGCCCTTATCTTCTTCATATCCCTATGAAGAGCGATATTCTTTTGCATCAGGTAAGCCTGAAGGTTGTTATTAATCACTTGGCATTGTACTGATGTGAAAAAATCTTCACATTCCTCCACTTGTTTCAAAAATGTCTCCGGAATTGATTCAAGTGGGAATAGGGATGTTTTTGAGTAGAGATCTGTTCCAAATGTGGATTTCAGGATAGGAAGATATTCATCCAAATTAATGTTATTCTTGTATTTGATGCAAACTGCATAGACTTCAGAATTGCCCTGACGTGAGGTCACTGGCTTGTATATGTTGACCTCTATGAACAGGTGATTGATTAGGTACAGCAGATTCACAGTTGAGTGTTCAAATATTGTAAACAACTTGAAGATCAGTGTGCCACCTGTAAAATTATAAGACAACTTAATAAGACAGAGGCAATAAATATAAAATGCTAAGATCCACAACAGATAATAGCATTCAAAAATGTACTTCACACTTCAGACAACATTATTAAAGCACTATTTCTTAATGATGCACTTCACCAAATGCTTCAGAATGTATTTTAATAACAAATAGGTATGTAAACCTGCTTTGTTGGTCGAGTGGTTGCAGGCGTGACTGCCGATCGGGAGGTCCTGGGTTCAAATCCCTGGACAAATGCTATTAGATTTTTCTAATTTAGAATTTCTAGTAGTGACTCGGAGTCTGGAATTGTGCCTGGTGTATGGCAATAGGCTCACCAACTATTCCATGGGACTTATACTGGTGAAATGTGAGAGTGTACTACACTCTTCACCCTACCTCTTCGAAGATTACAGGCGTGATGTTACGTTTTTTTTAAATAGGTATGTACCTGAGCTAAGGGACTGAAGAGCTGTGATAATTTCACAGTAGTGGAGAGGGGAAGTAACTTCTTCCTGGGCGTCAGGTTTTTGAAGGCAATCTATAGATCCATCTGCTGTCACCAGCAACACCTATGACATCAAACATTTCAACTTTTGAGAAATACAGATATTTAACATAACACTTATAATATTGACTGCCTCATTGGTTGAGTGGTTGCAAGCACAACTGCTGATCAGGAGATCCTGGGTTCAAATCCCAGGTCGGGTACTATTTGAGTTTTCTAATTTAGAATTTCCAGTAGTGGCTCAGAGCTTGGATCTGTGCCCAGTGTATATCAAAAAACTTACCACCTATTCCATGGGATTTAAACATAACTGGTGAAACGAGGGAGTGTACTACACTCCTCTGCCTACCCCTTCAGGAATTACAGCTGTGATGTTACTCATAATATTGATACTGTTTGCATTGTTGGGTGACCAGCTGCAAACATGCCTACTGAACAAGAGGCCCTGGGTTCACTCCACAAGTTGGGTATTATTGAGTATTTATAACTTAAAATTCCTAGTAGTAGCTCTGAGTCAATATTTTTCTGAGACAAAGGCTGCTGCAATAACACACCACTGTGCTTGATCTTCAGCTCTTTGTACTTAACTAGTATCAGCCACTTTGCATATATTGTCACTCCACCTAGCTGGAGAGTGTACTATGCTATGTTTGCAAAGATGTGATCTTCACTCCAGAGCATGCCTACTTCAATTATTATAGGTAGATGTGACCAGCCCACTGCCACTTCAGCTTGCTAATTGTTTAAGCTATGTCGATAACTTATGGTGTGTAGGATCGTCTCATTTTAGATTTAATCCTTATAAGACACAAAACATAGCCCTCTCTATAGCTCACTGAGCTACCTTAAAATGGTGGACCAGTAGCACTATTAGTGTCCATAATCATCCATAGTAACTAAGTATTCCAATAAATTTAAAAAGATTAAAGTAAAACAAAAACAAGACACCCAACCTTTCCTAAGCCCTTCGCCTTCTTAACAATCGCCTGCGAGTTGTCCCAGTTCATTAGGTTGCCAGTATTGTCAACCCCAAAGTCCCAATGATCCAGGGTATGAAACATGAAGCGGTCATCACTGATCATGTTGGATGGTGAGTTTCCCTCATAATATGGGTTGAGGGTGTTTGCTACCCATTTCCACTGAAAGAGACAGCAGCACATATATTTTACACCTGACAAGAACAAAATATCAGTTAAATATAATAGTTAAATAGTATAACATAGATAACCATGCAAAAACAGATGACTGGGGTTTTAATAACACTTGATATGTAATTTTGTATTGAGCTTTTTTTACCAGTTAAAATATGTACAACAAGTCGAAATAAGTCAAAAATTCAGTATTACGTTAATTCGCAAATTCTTACTTGTAATTCTTGATGATGCAGTTTTAAAAAATGGTTCAGAGACGTAATGAAAGCACCGGGAGCTTCGCATAAATGCAGAGACACGATTTTTTTTTCAGCAATAGCCTCTAGTGGAAGAATGTTATAAGTACATGCGCATTCATAGAATTTGGTCCAGGCTTGTGTAAGAAACTCGGGATTCACGAGACACCTAAGTTTCCAGCACACCTCCCCTGCAGGGTTGCGGCGCCTCGTGTGACTGCTCCACTCCTCAATGCTGAAGTCATTCAACTGACTCTTGTTTAAATTCAAACGTGATTTCAACGACTCCAGCGACTTCACTTTCCATGGCGCTGCTGAAAACCACAAATCACGGTCCGGCAATTTCCACTCGCTGCTAAATCGAAACTGAAATTTCTTATTAAACAAATCGTTTAACTCGTCTTCAAAGTCTTCCTTGTAGTACTTCTGCCGGAAATAACTGTCAGGTTTATTAAACATTGCACCGCAACCCTCGATCAGGCGGTCGAAACGCAATCAAGGATATCTTCACATTTACAAATAAATTGATAACTTTAATAATACCAATATTATACAGTTTAGCTACCACAACTGTAACAAAACATTAACAATTTTAGAGGGAACTAAACCATTTTTAGTTAGTATTTATTATAAATGCAATCGCAACATCATAATATTTACTAAAAAGAAAATCAGGAAAAGGAAATGTCAACTTGTGGCATAGCATAGACAGAAATCGATCAATTCAATTCGGATATTATATAGTAATAAAGTGTGCCAAACACAGATAAACTTAATAATTTCAATTTCAAAGATTTTTATAAAGCAATTTATAAATAGTATTGTAGGCAAAAAGTAAAAACATGTATTAAGGAATATTGAAATATCATCTACACTGAATCATTATCAACCCGATAAACTGAATCACATAATTTACTTAAACACTATAATTTACATGAAATATTCGATAGCTGAATACCTAATTTTGCAACTTAACAAGTTTTAAGAAAGTGTGCTACATACTAATTACTAGGCTGCATCTTGCTTTAAGTCTACGTTTATGAAAGGAAAAAATATTATAAAGCTTTGTCACCATAGTAATTAAAATTACTTAAACTACCTCACCTTGCAAACTTTTTGATGAAGTTTTTAAAAGAAATGATTCTCCATTTTGGCAATTAGGTACTTTATTTCTCTATTCTTAGCAATCAGATGTCATGAACCCCGAATTCTTTAAAGATGAAGCTTGAACTTTAGCTTTAACTTTGCATAGATGTTTTAAAGACTCCAATGCTTACTAATGCATTAATAACAATTTTATATATCACGCCCATTCTTTTTCTCTTGTTTTAATAAGCTCCCTATGGTATGGTTGTTTGGGAAAGATCGTTATTTTACTGGATAAAACCTTCCATTGTTTTTACTCTACTTTCTTACTTTTGTTGTATTATTCTCAGCCTTATATACTACAAAAATAAACATTTTCGATAAATTAGCGTGAGTGTGTTGTGCCAAATTTTTTACCTAAAGTGTAATTCAGGTTATTTCATTTTATTTGCTTATAGTGGAACTTGGAAAATCTGTGCCAATGACGACGTTTAGCTAATAATAAAATGACATTGACGCGAAGCGTATATTGTTGTACGCGAAATATGAGACGTTAATTTTATGTTGCTTTTGCAACTGTATAGCTGATGTTTGGCTACTATTTAAATTGCGTGACTTGTTTTTGTTATTTTGATTATTTATATATAAAATTAAAAGAATACTATAAATGAACTTTACAAAAGACTTGGACGAGAACTAAGTACAACACTGTTAAATTTGGACTAGTATTTGATGAATGTAGCGTGACCATTGACCGTATTTGATACAATCAACTAGACTACGAGACTTCGTTATACTTGATACTGAAGTGAAATGAATAACTGGAAGAAAAACTCACGACATGACTATCATAAGGAGGAAAAACCTCCCTACTCAAGGATTTTCGTTGTTTGTGATAAGCGCTTAAGGGAGATCGACCTCAGACCAGTTTTTGAACGTTTCGGAGTTATCGAAGATTTGTACATGCCCAGGAACAATAGCAGCGGTGGCCCTAATGGCGTTGCGTTCATTAAATACAGCAAAACGTCATCAGCTGCTAACGCTATACGAGAAATGCATCTGAAAACAATAAAAAATGAAACTAAACTTATGAAGGTGATGGTGGCGACACATAAAACTGAAAATGCTCAAAATATTTCAGAGGATAAATACACTCGCTTGTTCATAAAGGTGGCCAAGGATGCAACAGAGCTTCAAATTAAAGAACATTTTGAATTGTTTGGTAAAACCGAATCAGTTTTCTTGCAGAGGGACAAATTAACTGATGAAAATAAGGGGTTTGCATATGTAAAGTATCATAGCTTTGTAGATGCCGCAAAGGCTTTTGAGGACTGTGATAGAAAATATAAACCTGTGTTTGCTGTTCCTAGGGAGGAACTCAAAAGAACTCGGAACACCTTAGAGACAAACATGTATCATACAATGAACCAAGATAGACAAGTGATGCCTGCCAACCATTCTAGAGACAGTAATGATATCACATCACTCATATCAACTGAACCAAAGGCATATAATTCTGTAATTGTGAACTGTACTCCTCATGTTGCCCAAAAGCATATTGAAGAACTGTTCAATATAATCCCAGGAATGAATCAATGCCAATATTCCATTGATAATTACAATGGTATCTGTAAAGCTATTATTACATATCAAGAGGAAAAGGCTGCAGCTTATGCTGTAGAAAGATTGAACAATTTTGAATTTCCATCAGGAGAACTTTTAACAGTGAAACCTAATGATAATCCTTTAGCGAAAGCTGCAAATAATCTCACAGATATCATAAACAGTTTTAAAAATGGCATAGACACATCCAATCCTAATTTGACAATGTTGGCTGAAGCGATAGCTCAGGCATCCACATTGATGAAAGTGGTGGCAGCCAATAAATCGGAAACGAAAGATGAGCCACAGAAATTCAGTTGCAATGTTGATCTTCCACCACCAGAACCAATGGCCTGCAGTAGCACAGAAGTAGCTCTAAGACTTTTCATAGTCTGTAAACCCTATCCTCCACCTTATTCCGTTTTAAGAGATGTATTTTGTAGATTTGGCAACCTAATCCATATATCCACATTTCCTAATAAGACATTTGGTTTTGTGAAATATGGGTCTACAAGATCCGCTCTGGAAGCTATCAGGGTATTAAATGGTGCAGTAATTGCTGGGGTTCATTTCAAAGTAATGGAAGCTGTTGAAAAACCAATAAGTGAGGGTTCATTAAGTATGAATGATGATCAGGAACAAGTTGAATGTGATGATCATGAAATGGAAAGGAAAAGAATGAAGCTAGAGGAAATATAGTACTGATAAAATAGGTCGTAATTTATAATTGACTATGAATTGTTGGTTGTACTAACTCGGCTCATTTATCAGACTATTCATTTTAAGCCAACTACATTTAATGTATTTTGCGTCCAGTTAGTGGTTTAAGGCCTTATTTAGTGCCTATGTTTTATTAAGATCTGAAATATTTATATTAACAATGAAGTAAACAGTGTGAGACACTAGATAAATGTAACTGACCACATAACTTAGTGAATTGACAGATGTGTACTTAATAAGCCCAACAGACAGACAGCCCAAGTCAAACAGACATATGACTGGAGATAAAATTTCCAATACTACTACATGATTGACTATACTGTGTGTTTAAATGTTAGTTTGATCATTCATTTATCCTTTCATTGGTGAATTTTCCTTACTTTTTTTCTTTTTGTCTTTTTTATATTTTTATGTATTAGCTGTATTTTAAACATTACATATGGTTTTTATTATTGTCTTTTTTTATTTTTATACTTCAACTGTTTCACAATACTAGTTATCATGCTGAAAATAGGCTTCATAATATTAAAAATACTTTTACAAATTCTGTCCAAATCGGATCTTGATTGACAGTTAATAGGATAAATATTAAAATATTCCTTACGGTATTGAAAGATGTTATCATTTAAATTAGTTTTGTTTTGTGTTCTACAAATGGTCAGCAGTTTATCTAGTGGCCAATAATGTCAACATGTATGGTGTATGGCAATAGACTCACCAGCTATTCCATGGGTAGCAAACCATAACTGGTACAACAGTGGAATGTATGACACTCCTCTACCTACCTCTTCGGGTATAACTGACGTGATGTTACGTTTACGTTTGATATCAGGTCATAGTATGTTTGAATGAATATTTTACCACAAGTATATAGCTGTTAAAAATATTACAAGTTGGCTGACTGTTATTCGAATTCTGATTTAATATTGAGCAATTTTTTATTGATCGTATGTTTGTAAAATTCCGTCCTATAATCAATATTTGGAATATACATGATTGTATAACATATCATGTTACATAAAACTTTAAAAGTTAATTTATCTATTGTACATTTTTTTTGATCAATTTAGTGAGTACTAATAGGGTTATAATTACATAGACAGCGAGCTATTTACAATACTTGTTACAATAACTAGATATAAATTCATCAATAGATATTTTTTTCATAATTGGTTGTATTTTATTTATACGTAACTATACATATATTTTACCATGTCTTGGCAAATGGTGCATGCAACATTTATGGATGTCCAATATCTAGGATGAACGATATCCACAGTTTTATTGAATAAATTTTATTACTGTCCAATAAACATAAAACAACTGCTGCCCAGATGAACTGGCAAAAGAAATGGTTAGATTTGATCTCATCTAAGGAATATCGAAATTATACAGTACTGTGTGATCTTGTGATGTCAACATTTTCCCTGAGATTTTTTGATGATCTTTATTAAAACAGCTGTACTAATATTATTGTTACATATTATTATGTCTGTTCTAATATAGATAGATCCACACAATCAAGGGGTCTTTTGTAAACATCGTTATCATTATCGTCACCATCACCTTTTATTGTTCTGCTGTCGGACACGCGTCTCCTTTCAGATTGAAGGGTAAAGGCCAGTCTTCTAAGCGCAGGTAGGCAGATTTCACACGTAGTTCAGTCATCACACGAGTTTCAAGTCCCACGCATACCGTCTCCACTTCGGCTGTTGCAGATGTGCGGGGCGCCATTGTTTCGCAACCATAATTTAAAACACTGAAGTGGACAAGGGTTGAGTCTAGTGGACAAGGGTTGAGTCTAGTGGACACAGCGGTTTTTCTTGGCATCACCGTTGACTCCAAATTACAGTGGGGACCCCACATTACTCGATTGGCGAATAGACTTAGTTCTGCAGTATATGCGATAAAAAAAATTC
>DWJK01000350.1:0-23365 GCA_018248815.1 Croniades pieria auraria
CAGAATGGTACAGAATTTTTGGAAAAAGAAACACACCAAACCTAACATCACGCATGTAATCGCCGAAGGGGTAGGCAGAGAAGTGTAATACACTCCCACGTTTCACCAGTTACGTTTAAGTCCTATGGAACAAGTGGTGAGCATATTGCCATACACCGGGCGCAAATCTAGACTCCGAGGCACTACTATATAGAATTTCTAAATTAGAAAAATCCAACAGTACCCAACTTGGGATTTGAACCTAGGACCTCCCGGACGCAGAATTTAACAGGTGGATCATAAGAGAATAATATACTTCTCTGCCTACCCTTTCGGGGAATATAGACGGGAAAATGTATGGCTAAATTACACATAAATGAAATATGTATTTAATATGCCAAAATATGCAGGATACAACCAAGACCGTCCCCAGCCGATTGCCCAGGAGTGGGCAAGTTCATATGAAGAATGAGAAAAGTATGAATTGTAGGTAAAGTCGAGGGCACATGAGGCGTGAAGCTTTGAATCGATTAACGAGGATTAGGCACCGATTCCATCTCTCAGCCACTTGTACTCGCTTTTGTGGGTCCTTGAAAATTTCCTCTTTTGCGTCTTTCGACTCAAAAAGTTGCCGACCCTGGCATAAAGCAGAGCGTAGTTGAGCGTACTGAATACTAGGAATGGAATTGACGAATTCATTCGAATTTCGACATATGGAAATCATCGATCAAGCAAGTCAAGTCAAAGACTTGGGACTTTGGTTGCTTTACATTTGGCAACTTTTTTAGAATCTCTAGGGGGCATCTGCCCCTCCCTGCCCACCTTGGCGACGTACTTGAATACAACCGTGTATTTCCCTATGCCGTTATTTTATAAATACTGCGTTTGTCATTACGAAATTGGAACTAATTTTCTCATATATAATTTTAACAAGTACCTATTATGACCCATAGAGGCGTGGCAGTGACCATATTATGACCCATAGAGGCGTGGCAGTGACCATATTATGACCCATAGAGGCGTGGCAGTGACCACGTTCAATTTTAAAAATAAAACTGACAATAATCGTGTTATGCTAACGAAAACAAAAAATTTCTATAAAAGTCTAATAATAGCTTCATCTGACTTTTAAATTAAATGCAAAAGGACAATTTTTATCTTGAATGCTTTATGATCAAGATATTCTCGTCGAGCCCTTGGTAAATGTTCGGTACATTATCGAAAGTAATGGCGGTCTTAAGTTGGAATTGAATTTTCGACCAGGTAAATTGTTACTTCTATCTTGATTTAAAGACAAACCTTCAATATATATAAAAATATTAATTATATTATTTAAAAAGCCAAAATGATACCTATTGGTGGGAGATAATTCGTCAGTTCCTTTAATTTCGTTCATTAATTTTTACTGCGCTGTGATTATTAATGTATCATCATCATCGTCAGTCTCTGATCCACCACCCCAATCAGCGCTACTCCTTCCGGTCCTGAGCCTTCCATAATTAATTATTAATTAATTATTTATTAATGTATACAACTATTAAATTTTGTTACATGAATAAATTATATTAGTTTTTTCAACCTATTCATGCTTTAAGAGCCTTCTTGATGTTATTTACCGTGAAAGGATCGAAATTATTCGCATTAACTAACACAATGTAAAAACATAATATCACGCCCATGATCCCGGAAAAGGTAGGCAGAGGAGCGTAGTAGACTCCCACGGTATGTCAGTTACATTTAGGTTCTACTATGGTATAGCGGGTGAGCTTATTACCATACAGGCATACACCAAGCAAGAATCGGACTTCAAACCACTAATAGCAATTTTCTGTTAAAAAATCCAATATTACCCAACCTGGGAATCGAATCCAAGACCTCTTAATAAGTATATCTACCAAAAACTACCACGGACAAAGATAACAAATAAGCAATGCAAATTTAATCATCTACCATTATTTTAAATGTCACATAGAATTTTTTTTTAATATTACCAATAGCAAGGGTTTACCTGAACAAAAATGTCTCATTGAACACGGGATTCAGGTTCTTGCGATGCACCTTCGTCTGGAACTTCTTCTTGCGGTCGGGCAACAGGAACACCTTGATGTAAGGGTCGCTGCTGCCGGAGACGTCCTTAACGGGCAGATCACGAGCTTCGAATATCTGAAAAATCATACAGCTGTTAGTTTTTGATAACAAAACTTAACATCACACCTCTAACTTCCGGAGAGACGGGCAGAGGAGTGCAGTATACCCCACGTTTCACCAGTTATTGATAACAAATGTATCGAATATTAGAATTAGTAATATTTAAAGATTATTATCCTCTGCCTACCCCTTCAGAATTTACAGGCGTGGTGTCACGGTACAATAAAATAATTACGTTAAGGTAACTGCACGTATAACTGAATAAAACCATAAAAACACTGAAGACATACTCGTAAACAAAGGGAAGATTCGTTGGCACCGCTGAGGGCTAGTTTTGGAAGTGTAAGTTTAGTGAAAGTTAGTGAACTAATTATCCGCAGCAAGGCGCCGTTACCGCAGGAACATGCTAGAATTTAGTTATGGGGAAAATTTTATATAGGTCAGTTAGATTTTGTTATGGCAACATTCTAAAGTTAAGACCAGAAAACCGATATCATATCGCTCATTTGAGACTACAGTGTAATATCTCAAAATCACTATCTTTCAGAAAACAGTTCGAAAAGTTTGATACCATTATTATTATATGACTATTATAATATTTATATGTCAGTCGGAAATTAGCGATATATGCAAATTTCACTTCATGAGAATTCTGCTCAGATAAAACGTTCTTCTCAATAACCCATATCTAGTATTGGGTAGAACTAGGTAGCCTACACAGACAGAACCTGGATAGAACCCTTTCCAATATATTTTGGATCAACACATTACCGGTTAAAACCAGTTGCGCAACCTGTTATGTTAAAATGTTGAGGAAAAGGGACCATTCCCTATGCCCAGGTGCTTTTATCGTAATAGTCATCACTTCCTTCCTTAGGTCGATTACTTTCCGATATCGTATGAGATCGTCGCTTCTGAATTTTAATAGGGTTGCCAATAGCTAGTTTTCAGACAAGTTTTGTACAGATTCGTTAGTTGCTACTGAAATATGATTATATCCGCTTGTGATGTGATGATGTTCGTTAAAAACAAACGACCGTAAAATCTAATATATTATTGAATTGAAATTGTATTTAAGTAAAGCGCTACTAGTCACATTTGCCGCTGGAGCAGACGTGTTATGGAGTGGAGAGCGCGACTTGGCAAACGTAGCATGGGACGCCCTCCAGCTAGGTGGAGTGATGATATACACAAAGAAGGCGGCAGTTATTGGATGTAAAGAGCTGAAAATCGAGCTCAGTGACGTGACATTAGAGAGGCCTATGTCCATCAGTGGACGGGAGTGGGCTGATGATGATGATGATGATGATGAAAGTGGTACTACAATATATGTATACATATTTTACGTTTATCGGCTGTCTACTTATAACAGAGGCGCAGCGCAAAAAGCTTTGAAGTCCGATAACGATATGTCGAATTTCCCTAATACATTTTCTTTATTTTAATTAATAAATTTAACGCTTTATTTTAATAAATAAATTAACATAACAGGTGTTATTAAAATAATATTAAATTGAAATAGACAATATTAGATTACCATAAGCATAGGTAAATATCATTCAATTAAAATAGGTATTATTAAATTTACCTACCATCGCCAACCCTAATGTGAACAGTTTAAGCGTCTTACGCGAGACATTGATGAAATGTTATCCCACACTAAAAACGACCTCGATAAGCCGGGCTTTAACTGAGCAGACAGTGGAGATCAATCCATCCCTCATTTGGGTACATGCCATGGTTACCGGTAAATCTCTTGTGAAGGACATTAAAGGGCGTTGTAGGGACCAAAATAGTCCTCGTTAACACTGTTTAAAAGCACAATATTAACCGAATTAGCAGTAGTAAATTGGCTTTAATTCAGGAGTTCCTAGGTGAAAATCCTGGTTTGTAGCTTTTTACTCAAATATGCATTTTTAAATTTAATATCACTTGCGGTAACGGGAAGATAAACATCTTGGAAGGGGAAGGAAAAATTACATATTGTAGAGTTCTCTATAATATACTTTAAGGCGCGTGAAATCTGTCAATCCACTCTTGACCAACTCGACAGATTATGGCCTAAACCCTTTTCATACTGAGAGCAAATCCGTGTCCAATACTAAAACGATAAAAGGGTTAATAATGAAACACGCGAGTATTTCGTCATTAACGATAACCTGTCAATAATTAATCATTAATAGAAATCAATAAACGAATTGCTAGCAGACACCACCATATGAAGACACTCAAGACAATTAAAATCTTTGCTACATTCTATGAAAGCTAATAGAAATATACTCGTATTTTAAAGTCGTCTGTCTAGTGATATTACAATTTGATCTTCGTTTTATTTGCGTTAGCTTTGCAAGTGAATGCATCGTTTGCACACTGGATTCAAAAGATACATACATGGAACTACCCTACATTATAAGTTTGTAGCCTTCGAAATGAAGTTTATTATCATTAATATATGCACATCATCATCAGCCTATCTCGGTTCACTGCTGAACGTAGGCCTCCCCCAATGAGGGCCATCGCGCCCTGTCCTTGACTTGCCGCATTCAGCATCTGCCTGAAGTATTTCGCAGATCGTCATCCCACCGGGCCGGAGAGCGGCCTACACTACGTTTGCCGAGCCGCGGTCTCCACTCCAGAACTCGCCTTCTCCACCGGTTGTCGGTTCATCGGCAGATATGCCCAGCTCATTGCCATTTTTTATATTTAACACAAATATATTTTCAATGGTAAGCTTTATTACAATGTTTGACATTTTCAATAGAATAAACGCATCCGAGCGCAAGGCACACTAAACACTATTCGTTATATCAATCAAAGTGACTTCAAAGCCTTTGAATAAACATCAAACTATTTTCGTCTCATTATGAACACACACATGACTAATGACGCTCAATGGCGTAGGTAATGAAGTGACAAATGTATTCCATTCCATCCAACACGCGATGTATACGTCATGTACATATTTGATTTAATTTGCATTTGAACCTCTGCTTACATTACGATACATTACATCGCCGTAATGTTACATAAATTTGTTGGAACAACGTTGTTATGACATATGTCTCGCTTTAATGAGGCTTCTGTTTTGTATATAATTATGTTATGATAAAACACGTTGGTGTTCCATGACATGGACAATAATAAAAAAAAAATACCGTGATAATTTTTTCATGAGCAACGCCAAAGATTTCCTGCTTCTTTGACTAATTAAACATGTTCCTGTCCTAGTCCTAAAAAATAATGTTTCCCCCGACCTCATGCCAGGATACCAGGGTGTCGTGAGACAGGACCCGGCAAGGGCAAATCGCGGTATAAGCGACCATGTATATGGGGCGGTAGGTATATATGCTAATACAGTATCACAGTCAGGATGGTTTAAAAATGCTTACCTTGACGACAAGAGCCTCGACTTCCTGGTCATACTTGAGGGCGAAGTGCAGTTTCCCACAGAACTCCAGCTCAGCGCTATCCGTGGATGATTGGCGCACCAGTTCATTTTTATACAGCTCCGGCTATGAACAAAATGGTAAATTTAACACTTTGGAGTTATGAAACACCTGTAATGTACTGTTT
The DNA here is from genome assembly GCA_018248815.1 of Croniades pieria auraria. Lineage (NCBI taxonomy): Eukaryota > Metazoa > Arthropoda > Insecta > Lepidoptera > Hesperiidae > Croniades > Croniades pieria. The sequence goes on from DWJK01000350.1 coordinate 5,701, forward strand.
GTAGATTAATGGATGCAGGTGCAGAGGGAAACCAAGGTGTACCGACTGTGAGCAAGCAAATGACAGTCATTTTGATGCTGTTCGAATAAATTCGATCCAATTTGGAATCCTGTCCTCTCTGCAAACACATTAAAATGATGTAACTTCTCTTAAAAACTAGAACTCTCTAGAATTTCAATAGAATACGAGTAAAATACATAGCAAAACCCTTAACATACGAATATTCTTATTTATGTATTTCTCAAATTCCTTATTTCGTCTTTGGACATAACATAATCAGGCCGGTAACTTGTCTTAGAATCTTAACTCAAGCTTAGAGTCCCATTTCATCTTTAATCCTACCCTTTGTTATAGGGGATTACATCCCTTGCGTCACCATCTCAGACAACGAATTGATGATTGCTCAGGATTTGTCTTTGAACAACAGGTTTTCGAATATTTTGTTTGATATTTTTTGGATTCACAAAAAGGACGGAAAAAAGGACCATTTCATTTCTTACCCTATTTATCAAGGATTACTATTATTTTTCCGTTTTTGGGAACTTCATTTGCTTATTTCATTAAAGACATGTCTCTCATGTACCATCTTCATTCGTATCCTTTCATCTCTTATATAAAATTACTCCCACTGTCAAACGTTGTTTTTGCTCCTATCATAGTCTTCGAAAACCATACTGTCGGAATTATCTGGTCCCAGAATCACATTGAACACATCACATAAGGTAAGACTGGCACCACTTTATACTAGCTATTGACCATTAATAATAATAAATAATAATAATCGACCCATTTAACATTCCACTGTTGGAATATGAGTCTCCTCCCATATTGAGAGGGTTAAGGCCGTAGTCCGCCACACTGGCCAAGTGCGGGTTGGCACACTTCACACACCTTAGAATTTTGTTTTTTTATTATAAATTCTAAGATGTACAGGTTTCCTCACGATGATTTAGGCGTTTTGAAATTGATAAGCGGATTAGGTTTTAATACTTTTTATATGCGCCCCAACTTTGAGACAAGCATTTAATTGCCATTAATTAAATCACACGTTCAGGAGCGGGGAGGGAAAACACAACTGTGACATGACGTGACAAGGGTGAAGGTCCTTAAAAGTCAATAGCCTCATGACGTCACTTGTAATTTGAAGTGCACGGTGTTATCAAAAATCCTTGTTGACACAAAATTTTTTAACCATTTCATCACTTCGAGTATCTGTTAACACTAATTTAAAATAGCATCATACATGGAATGAGAAAAAAAGAAAAGGGGGAAAAATATTAGAAACGATGTCAAAAATTAATTATTATAACGTCAAGGCAGATCCTTTACGGGGTAGACAAAATGCACCGGGTACAAAATAACTCCATTCTCTGCCACCACCCGGCATGCTTTTCTTCATTCAATATTATCTTTATACGAGCAATTTTAAACTTGTCATTTCCCATCGCCAAGTAAGAAAGTGGATAAAAATAAAGTTAATGGGGGGGGTAAGCAGAGGAGTGTAGTACACTCCCGCGTTTCACTAGTTACGTTATTAAGTCCCATGGAATAGGTAGTGAGCCTATTGCCATACACCGGGAACAATTCCAGACTCCGAGTCACTACTAGGAGTTCTAAATTAGAAAAATCTAATAGCACTCGATACGCGATTTGAACCCAGGACCTGCCGATCGGCAGTCGCGCTTGCAACCACTCGACCAACGAGGCAGCCTTCCATGTCTGTATATTTACATGTGTAAGCTTATAAAGAATTTTATTAATAACAAGCACCACCAAAATCTATACAAATAATAATACTAAAACGACGATTTGTTGTTGTGATAATTTGTTATGTTGATTTAACAGTTTATTTTATCATGAACCTGTTCCAGTTCACCGCTGAACAAAGTCCCAAAAATTAGCACCTCACCTTCACTTAGTACATCTACACGTGAAAGATTTCATTCGTTCCCAACAAAACTTCGTTCACGACCGAATGAATACTGAAAAACGGTATTCAATTTCCAGTCGAGTGTGTTTTAATCTTCCCAATAAAGAACTGTAGTTGTTTGCTATAACGAAGTATTTTTCATTTGGCAGACGCTTTTTGTTGTTTTTTTAACGTTTTTCAGTCCGTCTTTCTTTGTCACTGAACCGTTAAAGATCTGTGTATATTAAACGTTCTCTCAAACTAATCAATGCTAGCCGTGGTTGGCAATCATATATATCTGTCCATGGCAAAGCGTGTTTATTTATTTACTTGTGTTTCAGTTTGTGTGATAAAAAAAGCTTTTTTTTTATTTTTATTTTGGCGTATATTAAAACAGTACTTTTATAAATAAAAAAAACCGTCTTTGGGTTCTGATGTATTGTATTTTATCTGCATAATTATGAAATTATATTGACGCAGTCAAACTTTTACATATTTATATACATGTAATTCCAGTCTAAAATAATATAATTATCTCTTCCTACCCCCTAAGGGGCATGGTGTGACGATATAACGACATAAACTCAAAAGTGCCTAGTTTCGCAACACACCATGTTAACTATACATAAAATCCTAAAACACATTTGAAATAATAATAAAAAGTAAACATTCGCAGTCTGTCCGTAGATTTTCATGAAACATTTTCACGTTTTACATCTCCCGCACCGTAGAGTACGAATAGAACTAGAGTGCGCATATAGAAGAATCAATTATATACATATATATAAGAAAATAATTTATGAACATTAATTGGTATTAAACTTAATTATGCTGATATTTCAGATGAAAAATTAGAAACCTTTTATTTACTGAGGGATTATTTGATTTTTAAAAACGCAATGTTTCATACATAAGGTTGCTTTAAACTTTATTTTAATGTATATTAAAACGGGACAAAAGATGTTATATGACGTAATTGTTAATTAATACTGATTTTAACCCATACACGTCATTCATTGTAAATGATTATTGTGGCATTAACTTAAAATTAAATTAAATTTGATTTATTCATCAATGTGTAACGTCACGCTAAATGACATTTGGATTTAGAACAACAACAAAATTTTATACATTTTATCTCATATCATATATTAAGGAGAAGCCTAATACCTTTGATCACACTGAACTCTACGACAATACTCTCTACATTTCGCAAAAGGCTTCAATGACTACAAAAGCTTAAACCTCAAAGACGGCCTGAAACAAGCACGTATTTTTGAACTGACTGCTTGGGCTGCGAATTGTTTAAAATTGACTTAGTGGTTGAAGTTTAGGCTCGCCACTCTGGTGATACGTGGGAGTGTACTATCCACTGCCTACCCCTTCGCTTTCGCGGTCTTGCAATAGAATTCAGTATTTACTCGTGACCTAATGTACCTTGCAATTAAATTCTCTGTTCAAATGTAATTTAATAAATGGCTGGCAGATAGTACACTTGGTTATCTGTATGATTTATTGTACTCGTCAGTTAGTTGTTATCAACCCGTTACCAACTTTATGTGTGTTCCTGCTCCACCCCACTTTGTCGTAGCGTTTCAATAGAAAAGTAAAGGAACTACGTCATATCTTTCAAAACATACCTGTTTTTTAATAGTTTTCAATTGCGTATGAACATTTAGAGGATACCTAAAAGTACATATTTTAGATGAAAAGAAATAAATATTATTTTTAATTTAAATATGAATGCTTTTAAGTACACATGAGTAATTTTTTTTTTCTATACACCGCAACTGCATTTAATTATGCCAGTTGCAAAAGGTTTTGAACAAATTACTTCCGAGCTCGGTTCACTGTGAAAATAAAACTACGGCTGTCTGCAGCAATTAAATTTAGGTGACCATAGCTTTAGTTATTTTTTTAACTCGCAACGTTGCTACCCCGGATTATGAAATTTTAGAGTGGCGGAAAAACTACGCAGAACTTTGCGGATCCAAGTTTAAACGTTTCCATCATTTAAAAGAATATGTTGCCGAGAATCGCTATCAGTGTTTTTAAATGCTCAATTAACTTCATCTTACCAAATAACAATAGTTTGTTCACACTTCCGGTGGCGCCACTATCGCTGGTGCGACATACCAAAAAAAAATTCAGGATATGACTACAATAGGCATTATAAAAACACATATTTAAGGAGAGGCATAGAAGATAAATAGATTCTGGGAAACGTCTCGACAAAAATGTAACTCCTCTCCTTCAAATAAGTAGGTTAATGATCGAAAAAAGTCTGAAGGACGTCGTTAATTTAGACGGCTTAAGAGCGATTTACGTTCATAGACACGAGGATAATGTGTAGAAATAATGGAATAACGGAGTATTTTAAAATTTAAATATCACTTGCTAACGGTGAAGGAAAACATCGTGAGGAAACCCGCACATATTACAATTTATAAAAAAAAGAAATCTAAGGTTTGCGAAGTCTGCCAACCCGCACTTGGCCAGCGTGGCAGACTATGGCCTTAACCCTTTCAATATGAGAGGAGACCCATATTCCAACAGAGAATGACACGTTTCGATTGTTATTTTTTTTAGATACATTAATTATTATGAAGAACTATTTATTTAGTATTTCGTAAAACGTAAAATTACTCCTGTAATCTCCGAACATGCAGGCAGAGAAGTGTAGTACACTCCCATGTTTCATCAGTTACGTTTTATCGGCCAAGGAATAGATGGTGAGTGTATTGCCACACCGGCCACAGATCCTCTGTGTCATAATTTCAAGATATGTTGCTAATATGCGGGGTCCGTATTGGAATGGCAGAACCTCATTCAGCAGTTTTTTGTCACTCGACGTGGTATATTTTTTCATGAGTTGGAGAATTTTGGCGATTTGACAAAAACAGCGCACCGATTTAGACTTTTTAATGCACTGCCTGATATTCAATTATTCTACGGGAAGTTTTTAGACTGAATTCCTCTAATTAGCAACTAGCTGATGTCGCAGACCGTAAGCAAAAAAAAGTGTTCATTAATTTGTGTTGAAATAGTAGGTTTTATAATAACTCAACGGTTTGTTTAATCAGTTCCCAAAGAAAATCTTAGTCATAAATAACTTTAGTCTTGATCTTATCTATCTTGAGTGTATCGTTCGCATAAAAATTGAACTATTTTTATAGGAAAGAAATAAAAAATGAAAACTGCGTTTGTATTAGTCCAAGCGCAAACTGTTTTCGAGTTTTTGAAAATGGAAAACTGTTGCTTTTTAAAATTTTGTACAATTAGGTATTACAATGTACTTATTTAGGACAACAATTTTCCTTACAATACTGATCAATAACACTCCATTATGATATGATAACCAGTCCCGAAATCCTAATAAATTTGTTATGTAGATACTTTGAGAGGATCCAACGTATGGCTATTGCATTGTGTATAAACCAAGCATACTGAAGTCAGGACGAAATTGTCTCGAACAATTTAAAACGATCATAAACTCTTATTATCTTAGGCCTTTATATTGACTGCCTCGTTGGTCGAGTTCAATTCCCGGGTCGGGTACTATTGGATTTTTGTAATTTAGAATTTCTAATAGTGACTCGTAGTCTGGAATTGTGCCTGGTGTGTGGCAATAGGCTTACTACCTATTCCATGGGACCTAAACGTAACTGGTGAAACATGGGAGTGTACTACACTCCTCTGCCTACCCCTTCGGGGATTATATGTTGTTACGTATTATCATAGGTCATACAACCACTTGTTACCAAAAATAACATGAACATTGCTATTACACCTACGTACCACTACCATTGCGTTTCACATGTTTCAAAACTGTTCCTGGATGTCGGCCACAAACTCGCTTCTTTGTCAGATAAGTGTGCTCAAAGCGACGATAGTTCTTAGAGAGTAACACCATAGATACTGCTAGAATTATATTCTAGTAAGAACTTGAAGCTTTAAAATTTTCCGATAGACGAAGTGTCAGAACAGACCGCTATTTCCTCTCATGGATTAGATTTGTTGGTCCATATTTCACTGTTTGTGGACAAAATTGACGCGAGCAACATGTCTTCAAATGAGGTATAGCCTAAATGGACGTAGAATACACCTTTTTTGGGGTTGTTTTCCTGGCCAAAATAGATAGAAATGGAATAAATTAAATAATATTTAATAATTACTGTGATATACAAGTGATAAAATTTTGTTACTGAGTACAATATTTATCTATGTAACGATCTTCAGCCAAGAAAGCCTTGGAATAATATAGAAACAATTAAAGTTAGATGCATTTACAATTCTGCCAAGGTGACAGATCACCGAGCGAAAACACCTCGCTTGTTAATGCTTCCAATGAACACTATCATAATTTTAATACAAATAAATTAAAGACAGTTTAGTTAGGTTGGAGTATTTTGTGAAACAACAAAGAAATTGTATTGTTATCATATAAATATTTAGATACTGCAGTGGATTGGTTGAAATGATATTCTATATTCTACAATTGAGGTTTTGCCGAAAGAAAATTTTGATCTTTTGAATATTTTTAAAATAATTCCGTTGATAATTCTTGCCTAGTTGAATAGATCTGCCTTTGACTGAAGTGTGATACTTCCCATACTGTGACCATATAAATTTGCGTTGTTTAGAAATTCAATGTCAAATCTACGCACTTAGAATCTGTCAATAATGTTCTCTGAGACATTTTAAGTCTGCTTACTTATACTCGTCTAACAAGAATTCATGATAAATAATAGCCTTAACTATTTCAAATTCGGGAGATGAAACCTTTTTCTGTAAAATCTGATATAAGATTTGATGATCTTGGATTACATCTATGTATTCACATTTGCGGTGTTATCTTTTTGTGAATCCAAATAGAGTTAATTTGAGCCTTATCAAACAAGCCCGTTCGCTTACACATGGAAAATTAGTATTTCAGAGCGCTTTTAATAGTCGAAATCAGCCCTTAATCTCTAATATATAAGGACGATAGTGCCCTGCAGGGTCAACGCCACAAAATATTGCCATTTGTGAAAGAGAAGAGAGGTAGATACTTTGGAAACGAAGGTCAATTTACTGTCACTGTGGGATACCTTTATCTAAATGTTTATGAATGAGATTGACAGAAACAATATGGGCTCAAAGGATTATATTACGCACGGTAAGGATTTGATATTTTTAAATCAGATTCAAGAATATGTTTCGCTTATCTTCAATCTCGCACAACGTTTGTACGTACGTTTTTTTTGTAACGACACAATACAAAACAAACAAATAAGGGCGTAGCCACAATGTAATAGAATTTAATTTAAGTTTTGGAAATTTGTTAGTTAAAAAACATATGACTAGTGTTTACATGAATAGAATGTTTGCATGACATGCGTTTATCTGTGTGTAAATCTATTATTCGGAAATTAAAATAAAGGAATGAAAGAACGGAGGGTTTTTTTTATTTATATATCTGTACAGAATATTATTCATTTATTTGTTCTTCATTGTTGTTAACAAAGAGCGGATTTAATGTCAATTGGTATTTCTACCAGTCAACCCAGGTGATAATGAGTATGAGTATGTGTATATATAATTATACATACATAATTATATAAACACATACTTTTGTGAACATGCAAACATACTGCATGAATATGCATTATATGTATATTTGACTAAATAATGGGTACGTTACGCTTTTTTGAAAAATATTATACAGCTTTGTATAACTAACTTACCGTTATAAATATATGTAAATTAAGTAATTTTCTCATTTCATTGAAATATATACTACATCGCATGAATGTATTAAACACGCTCCATGATTCCAACAGAAAATTTAGAATGTAATTTAAAACAGATAATCATCATTTGTCGTAACATTTTGTAATACTAAAGTACGCTGTCTATTACGTTTTCACACCCAAATCACTGAAACGACTTCATCCCAAGCCACATTAGTTTTTAAATGAGTCCTTAAACATGTAAAATGAGAGTAATTACGTAGGTTTTCCCGCCAAATCGCAGGTAGTAAACATTTGATTTGTACAGCAAGTGGAGTGATTTATTTCAAAATGTATTGATTTAGCCTAATGTAAAATGAAATGTGACAAATAAAATGTAACGTAAAAGAAATGCGCAAAGACATGAATTTTTTTCTTAAATAATTCTGGTGTAAATATGTATGCAGTTCCTATTCATTTTTGAAATAGTTCGTTATTGTATAGGGTTTTCCATTAAGGGCGGGTCGATGGAAGGAATGACGCTGCCTATGGTCGTTTAGTTTCAGCTTCTGGGTCAGTTGAATTTTGTATGGGTGCAAGCCCAAATCACGACGCACAATTCGCCATGTTGTGGTCTGCGACAGGCCAAGTTCTTGTAAGCGACGCGGAACTGACTGCCTCGGATTCAATTGCATACTCTCACGAACAGCGGTGATGTTTTCTGCAGATCTTGCGTTTCGTTAACGTACGGGTGTTGGCTGATTATTTACTGAGCCGGTGGACTTGAATTTGGAGACCGAAAGTTGAATAGTCGATTTGGAAGAACGACCATGTACCCCATAAAATCGTTGCTACTAGAGAACTCCTATTTTGATAATAAAGTTTTATCATTTGCACGTGCTGCTCGATGCTATAACTTGCCATAATGATTTGTCTTTAGTGACTGACTAAAAGACGATATTTTGCCAGAAAGTAAAAGAAACAATATGGTCGCCACGGGCTGTCAAAATCAACCCGTCCTTATTGTAAAACCCTATATATACATACATCATGTTTATTCATACCAGCAATGTTCACTTGTGAAACAATTACGGCAGAATGCGTACACTTCTCTTATATAATGAAAACCGATTGGAAAATCATTCCTGTTGTAAAAATTAAAAAAAAGAACAGCTAAGCCGTTTCCGATCGGTTTAAAATATCCGGCAGCGTGCCAATAACCCGTATCTCTGTTAATCCATACTAGAGAACATTGTTGTGGACTGCAGTCCTTTGACTGCTCTTCCACGGCCTACTTGAAGTACATATACAACAATTAATACGTTTCCTGTAAAAAATCTTTGTTTATTTAACCCTACCGCTTTTATATAACAATTAATCGATATTCCATTGTAACTAACTTAAAATTCCCATAGTAGTTCGGAGTTTAAATATGTTCCCGGCGTATGGTAATAGACTCACCCGCTATTCCATGGTGGGAAGTAAAATAGAACGGGGAAACCTGGGAACGGGAAACATATACGTCATGGTGTTATGTTATGTTGTATCCCATGGATTTTTTTATATTCCTGTATTCCCTGATGTGTTTCCCGATGTCATTGTTTGACATACATATGTATTAATTCAGTACATTCACTACCAGTTTGTATTGCGTAAGAACTATGTACAGTATCTCAGAACACCTAATTACCGGGTCAAGGTATATCCCGCTGCTAAAATTACAATTTCGCTACTATTTATTCCAGGTCTCGTGTGAAAATGTTCACGCCCGAATAAATTACTTTTTATATTAGCTCACTCTAAATATTTTATATTGTGTATACGTTTCAAGAGTTTTCTAGTTTTGAGCACTGACATATTACGGACCATTTTCTTTTATTAAATGATAGGTTAGCGTTTGGCCGCAATCCCGTTTGATAGAAAAGGCAGATACGTCGTCAGATTGAGCACCCACGCTTGGGAAAAGCCCATTTACTTTTGCTTTGAAGAGTCTCAGGTTAAGTGTATATAAATACACGCTGGGAGCTAAATTATGTCTAACTTAATTATTCAGTCATGGTGCGCGGGGTCAGAGTTCTGTCACTGACATGACCATTCATGGAGGGTTAGGGCAACGTATGACCCGTTCCCTCATAAGTCTCTCTACAAGTTATTTTACTATACCAGTTAAGTGACTTTATAAGCCACCAATAATCATTTAAAGGCGTTAGAGCATAAATCTATTTGATATTTAAAAGAAGCCGACTTATATGAACATCGTTTAGAACTGAAATTTCAGGCGACTAAATAAATACAATTTTATTTGCACGATCCATATATTAAGTGCTTTGGGAGCATCAGAAACCAGAAACATTTTAAGCGTCAACTTCACTTGCAATAACGATTCATGAAGAAGTGTGAACTTTGCTAATCCACACGTGGCCAGTGGGACAGAATATGGCTGAAAACCTTTACAGTAGACTATAACCATGCTGACGATGATGATTTAAAATATAACGGCCTAACTCACGTGCGTTTTTCGGGATGGCGCGACTAGTTTCGGACCTGTACAAGATCCTTCCTCATGAGCACCCGCCGCTTGCAGCGAGGTCGCGACGGAGACTGTGACTCATACGAAACCCACAAAACTCACGAAACATTTAATAGTAAAACATGATGATGAAGATGAATCACTTGGGCATAAAGGTTTTTTTTAGTTTCTTCGTATTCTATATTCTTTGATTTATAGTCACAGTCTGTTATTGCTAACTAAAGATATAAGCGTCTTCAAAATTCGCTTGCCGGCGCGTCTATTGTTCTAATAATTCTCTATTATTTTCATAGTGAGATTCTGTTTGCTCTGGATACCATTGAAAAGTCGAACGCAGTCAAAATGCCCATTCAACAGAATTATCTACTCCGCGGCATTTACAATTCCGAATGTCTCGATCCGGCTCGTAACACACGGACAACCTATTTCCTTTTGCATGTCGTTATTGCGTTGTACAAAGGCGCGTGAAACAATCAATTTTGAGCCTTATTATCTAGGCATAAAGATCACATGTTGTCCCAACGTTAGCTTGATGGTTAGCTTTACGATGTGAGTCGTTAATATCTATGCGTAGCGGACTGGAAGTTAAGAGGCATGAAGATTATCACGTTAATTCACGCCAACGTATCCTTTAGCGTTCAACAGTACGGCATAAAATGGTATGCGGGTATATTGAGGTTTAGAGAACCATACATGAAAACAGTAACTAGGAAAGTTCGATGGAGATCTTTAAGATTCTAGAACCTTTGCGATGATTCCAGCAGTAGGGTAGCATTGAATGAACTGTTTATGCAAAGTGGGGCTTAGAGTTGGGGATGTTTATGAGCAGTCAATGCGTATGGTAAATTCACAACAATATGACCACTGGTTTGTGCCAGCAATAGCGTAGATAGTCCCCTTTTTACCCAATTCCGGGATAATGTATTCCGATCCCAGATTTCCATTTGATTTTGTTCTACGAAGTGATTGAAGTTTAAAGGATAAAATTCTTTTATATATAAGACATTTAAGTTATGCGTAGATATACATAACATGAACGTTGTATATTATGTACATAATTTGTTCTGCGATGCACACAGGTTGCTTGGAAACAATAGCTACTTCAGCAATAAGACCGCCTATTACACACTGCTGTCGATATTTTTTCACGTCGTGTTTTAATCTGCAATTGAGTGTATTTTTTCGTATTGTATTGTGCTCTACTGTGTTCACAACCCAGTACATTGTATTGTATTTGTTTGTGCACCTTAAAGGGAAATTAGGTTAGAAATTCGTAACGAAAAAAAAAGAAAAAAACATTGCCCTTTACAAAGGGCTCCAAATTTGAAATGGGTACGAGCGCTTCAGAAACTCATAAATCTTATATGTATATAAATATACAGCAGAACTAAATATTCGTCACTAAGTTTTTGGCTTCAGTCTCTAATTGACTATATATCTAAAAACCATTGCTGTTTCTTGCTCGCTACTTAATAATTACAACTGTATCGTCACATCTAGTCCCTCATTGGGTAGGCATAGAGTACCAAGTGCCAAAATGATTATGTCTTTACACATCTGACATGATTCTACAATTCTTTCTTCATGCCTACTTTATCACTCACTTTTTTTCAGAATTTTTAATGTTTTCTAGAATTGCAAGCTGCTGAAATAAGCAATATTTAAAATTATTACTGCAAAGGTAATTTAATTTCATGCTGAACGAAACATTATAGTCTGTAGTAAACGTAAGCCAGAAGAATAAAATTTAAACGAATACACATAGGTTTTAATTTTGCCATAATATTAATTTATCGCTTTAATCATTTCATTAAAGGACTGAATGTTTTACGAATAAACTTAAAATATTCACATTTTGTTACTAATCCATTGCTATGTTGGTAACATAGCAAATTATTGCTAGTACAAAAGAGTCAATGTAACGCAAACTTGAAGAAATTTTCAATAACGTTGTACGGAAATTTCATGCAAGGTAAGACCGTAACTTCAGTAGTGCTTCAGCCGTTGCGTTGAGAGGTAGTATGTGTAATGGAGGCGATTTTCTCCCTCAAACTTTCGAGTGTGAAATACGCGATGACCTGTGAAGCGAATCAGACTAAATTAATAGAATTCTACTAATTAATTATTTCTGACTTTCATTCCGTATGTGATCGCGTGTTCTTGGGCAGTTGTGAATAATTATAAGTCTAATAATTACTGTAATTAGTGATGGTTGAAACGGAGTTTGACAACGTAATCGGGGACATTGAAACCGGGTTTCCTGGTATAGGTAAATATAATTTATTAAAATTATAATTCACTGCGGTTTTAAGTTCTCTTCGCTGTAAAAAATGAGTCTTGCCCAACAGTGGGCAAAAAAATTTATGATGATAATGATGATTTGACTCTAAATGTAAATGTAATAAGGTAATTAATTTTAACAATACCTACATTGTAGTAAATTATTTTTTACTGTATTTAAATTTACTAATAGTTTTATGTGTTGAAAAGAAAAAGGCGCTACCTCTTTATCAAAGTAATTAATCTATTATTGTAGGCAACACTTAATTAGTTTTTTCATTGAAAATCTCAATATATACAGAAAGTGTAGTAAAAAACCTTATAACGTGTTATGTTATAACATATTATGTTAAAAAACTTCAAACAATAATGTAATTTGGTACCAATATCATTTTTTAACAGAAAAAGTCGCAGAGCGTATCTTTATTGAGATGTTCGGCCGATTTTGATAAAATTAAACAGGCTGTGCCTCGTCTGTTGGGAGGAAGTATCAAAGATATCTTCCTATATGTTTCATCTGTACGGCAAATGAGTGGCACACCCTACCAGTTTCTGTGTCTAGACATATATAACCCAGGACTCTTCAAAGCAAAGTTAAAGGCTCTTCCTAGGCATACACGCTCTGCTTAGGACGCATCTGCGCTTTCCATCAGGCGAGATCGCGGCCAAATGCTATCCTATCGTATTAAAATAAAAAAAATATGCTTTTCATCGCAGTAAAATATAATCTTTTTAATACACTTTCAGTCAAAAAATTATGAATTGGGGAACCCATTGCCACAGTTCTGTCGTTAATTGTTAATTAAAACTTTGTTTTGTTACGTAACATTAATTCTAGTAAATATTTAACAGGCAATACGGGAACTGGCTACTTGTAAAACGTTTTAGCTTTCAGACATCATTTAACGTCAGTCGATGACTTGTACATTCATGATCTGTAGCCCGTATATTACTTCGACAATCCTTTTTATGCTTTTTATGCGTCAATATACGGTAACAGAATATTTGACTCTTTCTCTTCATTTTTGTCGGTTCCCATGACGTACATACGAGTAGAAAACACATTAAGTATACGTCAGGTCTCTCATGGTGTAGGCAGAGACAACAATTAGCCTTACAGATCTAACGTGCGATAGAAAACATATTACCTTCATAAGGAAAATATCTGTCTTCAATACCCTTGTACATTTCTCAATCTTCCCACACTAATGAATCATTTAGAGGGCTCTCATCTTTTCCTATATTGCTTTGATACTTTATCCTGGGTACTTCATAGTTTGGACCCGACGTACCTTTTATTAGGATCTTTTCATTACTCTTATCGTTTATATTTGCTTTATTTAATTCAGGACGAAAGCGCGAGACACTTAGTCCTGAGAGATGTTTATTAGAGAATTTCTTTTACGGTCATTTGAAATTCTCTAGAGAGGGCAGTAATGGTTTCATGTCACGTAAGACTGGTTAGACAAACGGTAATTAGGTTCTAGACTAATTATTAAGCAAATTATCATCTGATCTAACTGGATATGGCTTCTCGAACACTTATATTCACTGGATCAGTATATTGGTGTAGATATTAATTTAAGTAGCGGGTAACGTGAACGCAAATGACGTCTTATGACAGCCTAGTTACGAGAAGAGGTTATTGTAACTTGGGTTATCGTGTTCCAAGCTATATTAGCTTGTTTATCGTATAACAAATCAATTGCGTCAATACAGTATTTTGAAGCGTATAACAAACTGTAACAAACGTGACGCTAATCTCAGAAGTGATAACATATGTATTTGTTAGATTTGTTTCATTTTTCTGTGCTTTCCGGGATGAAAGTGAGGTGATTACGAGTTGCTTCGGCGATCGGTGACCTGTCATCATCATCATCATCATCGTCATTATCATTCTACTCTCGTTCACTGCTGGACATAGGCCTCTCCAATGGCACGCCACTGAGCTCGATCCTCAGCTCCTCGCATCCAACCACTTCAGCTAGGTGGAGTAACGATATACGCAAAGTGGCTGGCAGTGGTTGGATACGAGGTGACCTGTACGTGGTTCAAATTTTATTATTACGTATTATTTCATTACTAGACAGAAGAACGCAAATTCTTCTTTTATTCTATTCGTATATTTATATTTGTATTCTTTATTACTTCTTGTATCAATACCAACAAGTCTATGAAGTACAATATTTTCAAAGAAGACGTGTTTTCCTTCGATTTGTTCATCTGGTCCTCGAGCTTCCCACGCTAATGTTTTATGTCGACAGCCTCCATCTATTATCGAAGTAATCTTTCATATCTGTATATCATTGATATCAGCGTTCACTTGTTTTTATAAGTTGCAGATTATTATATAGGAGAATAAGTCGATGTTAGTGCGTATAAATGAATGAATTGTATGAAGGCTACCTATACTGAAAATTGTAGGTGCATTTTTCTAACTGATGCCCATGACTTCGTCTGCGTTAATTATTACATTAACAATGTATTTTATGTACAGAGTAAAAAGAAAAAATTATTAAAGGAATAATATCCTCCTGTAATCATAAAAATATGCCAAAATTCTATTTTTTTAAACTTCAAGAACTTTACATGATGTGAACACATCGTAGATTTTTGATAATGAAGAGCAAGTGTTTAAGAAGAGCCGTTCTTCCTTCCTTCAAATCCCAGAAGCGATAATCATAATGAAACGCTGAAAGTGCATGTATTCGCCCGTCCAGCCGCGTACTACCACAATTAACTTGTTATCAGAATAAACTTTAGAGGGTTAAAGGGGAAGACTGAACTTAGAAGGGACAAACTCAAGTACTTGTCCATATTTATGGGCATGAGGCGGCCCATGGAACTGTAATGGCTACCATTCAACTCTTTAGGTAGAAACATTAAAGGAGAGAAATATCAGTCCCTTGTGTAGAAGGCAGTGAAAGGACCAATGGGCTTAAACGTGGGTATCGGCTGGTTTCCTCGATGCAATCAAGCGGTCCAGATCTATGGGACTTTATACGAATGGAACGCTATGCCATGGTGGAAAAACCACTAAACGGCAACATCAAGACCGATAAAATTACCTGGCGTAGAGTATCTTCAGGCATGGATAAATCAGAAAGTACTAATACTAATTAGAATAGCAAGTGACCAGTACCAGTAACTAGAATAGCAAGTAATTAGTATAGTGCAGTAGCATGCGTATGGACACTGTGCACTCTTGAAAATAGATGGCATAGAGCAACTTCAGATACATTCTATCAGAGACTTTGAAACAATCGAGGGTCTAGCCCTTTCGGGATTGGGGAAATATACGAAAGACTATCTGTCTTTGGTCTTTACAAACGGCGTATGGCATTAACTTACGTAGCTTCTGCTATGAAAACCTATACATTTTGTACGGTTGGTTATTATTGTCATTATCAGCTTTTCTATGCTGGCTGTCCCACGATGTTTTCTTTCATCGTTCTAACAAGTGATATTTGATTTTAAAACGCACAATATTATTAAGAGGTGGGCCAGAATTGAATCTCGGATCCCCAAAGTGAGAGGCTGATTGTTAAACCACTAGGCTATCACTGCCTTTATTGACATGCACTAATTAGCATTGGTTACCAAGTGTAAAAATCCATACTTTATTAATTTAGCTACGCGTTGCCCGCCTGTTTGCAATGTTCGGCAAAATTCGCCTAAAATTAATTGAATGTTAGGATAGGATAATCATTTTACAAAGCGGAAGGTTCAACGTTGTCTTTGATTAAATGAAACTCCTTAAAAACAAAAATTAAGCCAATTAAGAACTTGATTGATTTGCGAATAAAGTAATTTCGTTACGTTGTCAGGTACCTTAAAATGTTAGGGATGTTGTTTAATAGTGACGTCACATTGACACAAAATATTTAAAATTGTCTATTCTCAAAAACTTTTTTGGTCATTTTTGAAGAGTCAACTGATGATCACATCAGAATAGGTTTATAAAAATAAACCATATGTAGATTTGTAGCGTCGTATTGCACTACTCGTACTACTCGTATCTATGCTGGCGCGCCTTGTATCCATTTTAACATCTGGTTCACATAGCTGATTTGATATATTGATGGCTTTCATGCCATAGTTGGACATGGACATTGGACATGTTGAATAGATCGCACGGTGGCTCCAACAGGATTCTCAACACTGCTGATTGGCACGTCTTATCATCAAGGTATTAATTTTCATACGTAGCGTAAAGCAGAAAGTGTTCGGTTAGCTGAGTGAACTTGTGATTTCCTAGTTAGACATGTTGTGGCCCTATTTTACGAACATTTACAAATATATTTAATTGTATTAAGGCTTTTGATTTGTTAAATAACATCTATATTTTCAGAATTCATTAAAATCTTCTAGTGTTGTTTTTGTTAATGCTTATGCTAAATCTTGTTCATCTTTATCTCAGTCCACGTTAAGCCCCATTATGAATATATGTATATTAAAATTATAATTCGGAATTGACTGATTTTCGGCAAATTTGGCGTCGTAGTAGCAAGGCTTTTGAGTTATTTGTTGGTAAGACATACTTAAAATGTAAAAACAACTAAAATAAAACGACTCAAATGAGGTCACCATAAGAGCTTATTTTCAGAAAAACTTGCGAATATCTTGCTATAACCCTACGTACGTCTTTTCCTAAAATATATATTTATTATCGTTAGTATGAACAAAGGTCGTATTTTTAATTAAATTTATCGCTTGTCTGTTTAACTTGAGACAAGTTGATAATATAAAATTTCCTTTGAGCGGGTTGAGAGGTATTTTTTGATCTTAATCTAAAATGAAATATACACGAAGCTAAGTAAACCGTACAAGGGTTCCGTGGCGTAACCGCCGCCTAAACTCTACTTCTGTGTTTCGTTCAGCCCAAGACATACTTGTATGTTTATTAAAATATGTTAATTACTTAACTTTGTCCATTACATATATTGGTAAAGTAACGGTTTTATACCCTGAAATCTCAGCACTAGTGTATCAAACGCTTCTAAGAAAATTATCAATGTCATCTAAATCATCACTGTTATCATAATCGGCCTATTTCTTGCTTGGCTTGGGTTGTCGCATCCAGCCTCTCTTTGCAGCATTTCGCAGATCGTCATGTTACATTAACCGAAGAACCGACAACCGGTGGAGTAGGCGAGTTCTAGAGTGGAGACCGCGGCTCGGCAAACGTAGTGTAGCACGCCCTCCGGCCCGGTGGGATGACGATCTGCGAAAGGC
>DWJK01000351.1:0-23354 GCA_018248815.1 Croniades pieria auraria
AAACAAAATTTTTATACCAAATATATGATTTATGTAACATCCTTATTACAAAGGCGGAAGGAACTCTGTTCATCTCTTACGCTTTCAGGTCAATCCATTTTGCAAAAATTTCATATATAGACGAATTTAGCTATGAGAAATGTCCGTAGTAACTGTTTTAAAACAGCTCCAACGATATTGAAAAGAGATATTTTGTGAGATTTACTTGGGTTTCCGTCCATAAAAAGTTATTAATAATGAATAGCTACATAGTCGTTTATATTTTTATTTTTTAATATTTATGAAATAGCAATAGTCTCACCACCTATTCCATAGTGGGACGAGAATGTGACTACTCGTATTTAAACATGCGAGTGTACTGCACTCCTCTCTACCTCTTCGAGGATTACAGACGTGATATACTGATTTTTTATATAAAAAGCATTAATGTATTATTTATCCGTTATGATATACGAAGCCAACACGTGGACACTTACAGTGCGACTGTTCTACAAATGTAAGGTCTAGAAGCGAATGATGGAGAATGCTATGGAAGGGCTCTCTAAAGGATCGAATCCGAAACGAGATGATCTGACAGAGAGCCAAAGTTATCCACATAGCTCCAAAGATTGGCAAACTGAAGTGGCAGTGGGCTGGTACATCTATTGCAAAAAAAAATAACCATTGGAGTAGACAGGTTCTGGTTTAAAGATTAAATCTTTGCAAACGTAGTGTAGGATGCCGTGCACCTAGCTGGAGTGATAATGTATGCGAAGTGGCTGGCTGCGTTTGGATACGTAGAGCTGAAGATTGAGCTCAGTGGCGTGTTATGGGAGAGGCCTATGTCCAGCGGTAAACGGAAACAAGATGATGATTATGCTGAACATAATTTTTAATTTTATCTATGAAACCATATGGTTTACTTACTGTGAATTTAAAAAAAATCACACATCGGTCCAAATCATACAAACACGTGAACAATTATTAGAAATATATGAACATAAACTGACGGTTATACGAGTACGGGTCGGGCGTATCCGCGACCTACGATGAAATAGAATTTATACCAATATTAAAAGTTAGGGAGGTAGAGGAGGTAGAGATTTTTTTTCTCGTTTTGACCGAAATAGCCATGCGAAGGGTTAACATTACAAATTCCAACAATTTTATTTAGCAGAATTCCATTAATAAATAATATATATGTCCATAACACATAAAAATTGTATCTTATGAGGTAACACAAAGAGGTTCCTAAGCATTTCGTCTTTCTTTAAGCACAGTTACAACTATAAAAAAGCAGTGATAGCCTAGTGGTTTGAAATTCGACGTCTCACTCCGGGAGACCGGGTTCAAATCCTAGCGCGCACCTCTTAAAAATGTGCGTTTCAAGTATAAATATCACTTGCTATTGTATTTGTACCCGGTGCATGGCAATAGGCTCACCACCGTGGGAGTGTTCTACACACCTCTGCCTACCTCTTCGGGGATAACAGACGTGATGTTACATTTTTGTATTTATTTCCATTATAAAAAGGAAGGTCAGCTAATGTGCCTATGTGTTAGACTTCACAGCTTCTTTCAGCATTAAAGTGTTGCAAAGGGCTATAGGCGACGATGACCACTTAACGTCAGGTGGCCCGTCGGCCTGTTTGCCGGGCTAAATATAAAAGAGCAACTTTTGACATTCTATTAAGATCACTCGCTACATTTTCGTTTAATAATATCGCACACCGATTTATAAGATCCTGAAATAGGGTTCTTATACAAATGTCGTTACATATAACTTATATTGTCGTCTGAGTACATCTAAACTTCTTTATTTATAGGGCACCAAGCAAACCTTGGAGAAACAACGGACAGATTACGTTACTGATAAAATTACCAAAGATAGCAGAAACTCAACATATCACATATCGAGTAAAAAAGACTTAAATATTAATATATTTTTATTAATTTGTATAATAGGCGTATCGTTAGGAATAATTTTGGAAATTATGAATATACAGAATAGAGTTCAAAACTGCAGCGTTAATGAAACGAAGAGACGAACTTACTGGGTGTATTCTGCTTACCAAGATGTGGAAAACAAGAACGGTTTGCTAAAACACGTACATTTAGTCCTGGAGAGGATAGGGTATGAAAAAAGTACAAACGAAACCCCGTGGGGTCTTCTGTGGTCGCACGACTACCCATTTCGAGTATTATATCCTCAGATGCACAGGCTGCAACCACATCAAAAAGTTAACCATTTCCCGGGCACTGGTTTCATCACTAACAAAGTGGATCTAGCAACATCGAACTCCAAGTATATACCAAAAGCCTTCAAATTGCCAAAACATAAAATGGAATTCTTGGATTACGCCGCTAATAACCCTGCGATGTTTCTAGAAAAACACAACCAACACAGAGGTGTGTATTTGAAAAACGTGAACGAAATTGATTTGATGAATGGCGAAAGTTTCGTGCAGGAATACATACAGAAACCGTTCTTAGTGGACGGACACAAGTTCGATATTGGCGTGTACGCGGTGCTCACATCTGTTAACCCTCTCCGCGTGTATTGGTACAAAGGGGACGTGCTGTTCAGGTGTGTATGCCATTTAAAATCGATATGCTTAAGAAGTAAAGTTTCTCTACTTTCGCCCCATTTTGGGCTACTTAAGTCGATTTAAAGAAATGTTAATGATGCTAAGGACAATTAATGTCCGGCAAGTTTGCCAGGTTTTTCTAAAGTAGATCAGTATGAAAAAGACATTTTCGTGATACAATAAAATTGAGCATCTGTACTATACGTAAAAAATTCCATAGTAGATAAAAATTGATATATACTCGTACAATCCTAGTTCTATACTCGCCTATTATGTATTTAATTAATTCCCATAATATATATTTTTTTATCACTTATTTCATTCTATTGCGGTTAAATTTTAAAATGCCGATCTTAAATATCCGTATATAGAATGTAACGCTTAAAGTAACAGAATATTAGTATTATTTTCGCATTTTCAATAATCATGAACTTTTAAAAACGGTAAAAATCTCGTACTTTTTTTCTCATAAAATCATTTCTACATTAGGACTTAGTGAAAAATCCACGTGTATCAGTGCATTGACCTTTTGTGCTAATTGAAATCAAACGTTGTTATATTTCATTTGTAATTTTTAAATTCGCAGCTTTAATACCGATGTTTAGTAAATAATATAATTTAGGTCCAGTAATGAACCTAAAAGGTCGTTTTAGTACATTACGTTAATTAATAATTAAGTTCCTATTAGCATGAATTAATCCATCTTAGTTATATCATAAACGAAGCGAAGTACTTAGCCTAGATACATGTCATTTCAACTAATTGATAATAAATAAATATTAGTACATTTACAAACTCTCTAGGTGCCATTAAAAAGAAATCTGTAGAAAAATCTGAACGTTACCTAGAGTCTACAATTAATAGACTTCTCTGGTAATTTATTCTGTCCTTGTATGGAGGAAATATATGAAAAATTTGATTTTGTTAATACTGTGGATTATGTCTCGAGTTTTGCAAATAATGAACGAAAGTCGGCCGACCACGTTTGACGTGACAGTAAAATATTTTTATAGCTGATTGCCGGCTTTCCTCTAAATGGGACCACACGTAATCTATTATGTTCGACATCTATCAGTCTGATATTTGCGATACCCCCAACTCTACGGAGCTTGAAACGTTTTATTCATTTCTTTTTTATCAACTCCAACTAAATCCCAATTCATCTACAAAGGATTGCTCCCTAAAAGTGTTTCCCTTGAAAGTTATGTTACAACAAACAAAATATTACTCGGGGGTATTAGCCGTCATGCAAATAATGTGGGATTGTTTCAAAGAGCTCGCAAGTTCTCGACTGTGGCTGATATCCACGTGTACATTTCCTGCTTCCCACGCAATCACGCTCTTATTAAACCTTCTGTACGTTCATACATTAGCAATGAATTAACCTAGATAACTGCCGTGTAATTGAAATAAACAACAAAAAGTCACCCTTATATTCCTTGGTTCGTGTACTCGAAAAGAGGAATAAACAGGCCTTTGTGTTTTATCATACAAGTATCAAACATTGTACGTTGTTGAACAAGAATTGACAAAACAATTTAGACCGCACCATATTGGGGTTGTAAGCAGCCCAGAGCGACAGCCGTTTATTGAGTCAAAGAACAACTTTTCCGTGAAAATTGCGAAAGCACAAATAAGAATCAGGTATATTTATACCTCTACAGGCCCTTTACCGTCAGGATCGCCATTAATTACGATGACGTGATAAGACTTTCATCCACCTAGCAGAGAATTTTCATTCCGGAAAAAGGTGCTCTTCCAACAGCTAATAGAAACCAGCATTTCACAGAAACGGTCCCAAAATAGAACCCTGCGAAAACCGTATACTACTCTACGCCGAACTCCATTATGTGCTGAGACCCAGTTGAAGATCTTTTGTGAAGTTTAAATTTTTCTGAATGACGATCGGTATATAGAAACATGTAATAACTCATTCGTAAATATTCGCTAAATGAATGAAGACGGCAATGTATCAATGAATTCCCAATAATTTATCGTAAATATATTGAAATCTTTCTTTTCGCCAAATACGATTTCTTTCACTCTTCAGCATTCATTAGTTTTACGGGCTATTGAGCAAAATGTGTACGCTCGTTTACCGATTCCCAATTTAGCATCTACCTGTACATAAAGCGATATTCTATACACATTGATATTTATTTATGTGTTTGTCTAATAGATTTCTTCTAATAGAAACGCGTATCATGACGCAATCGCCGACGCCTCATCTAAGAGAGGTTGGGTACATTAGCTAAATCTTGAGGAGTTAGGTTAATAAACAAAATTGCATGTAATTCTCATGTCGGAACCCAACATGAAACAGATAAAAATATGTAATTATTTGTTACACAATTTCGGAGTTTTAAAAGTGAACAGTGATTAAATCTTCGATTTAAAAACTCGATGGTCCGCTTTAATAAAACGAAATAAGAGATTTTTATGGTATATTTTCAGATATTGCCCCGCGAAGTACTATCCATTTGACCCAAAAAATCTGGACAAATACGTCGTAGGTGATGATTACCTACCAACATGGGAGGTACCGTCTTTAGCCCATCCCTACACAGCTCTGGGCTTTAGCATGAAGGAAGCTTTTGACACGTACGCAAGATCGAAGGTAAGGACATGGCATTTTAGCATTCTTTCAGTTTTGTTGGTCCAGCGGATAATGAACTCGACTGTTGGGTGAGTGGTCGTGGGTTTGATTCCCGCGCAGAATAAATATTTATGTAACGATCATAACATGTAACTCTATGTCTGGGCGTTAAAGTATCTATGCAGCAAGATGCTAAGAAATTATGTACTGTGTATTACATCATATATATCTCTCGTTATCATAGTACAAACTTTGCCTAGTTTGGAATAAGAGCCCTGTGTAACGTTTTTCAAAGACATTAGTGTAATCCTTATAACATTCTTATTTTTCCGTTAATCTTCGAGGACGTCTTTGATATATTTTTATATTTTATAGGTCACTGATAAAATATTTTTTGCGGGTACATCTGTATATACTTTGGACAAAAGTAATAACAATTCTTGTCGAAAGGCTACGATAACAACATAATTAAGCTGAATTAAGAAAAATAAAGCGTATATTCATGTCTTACGGCGATTATCACACATTATATCAAGTCCGTTGACGCCTAATTCACGTGCATCATCTGACAGTACTGACAGTACGGACGAGTAGCGTCCGCGCCGCCTCCGCGCGGTTTACTACGCGGAGCTGCAGTGCTTTACACGAAATTTCGCACGGAAGAGTGACCCGTGCTGCTGAAATATCAGATTATTACGGAGGTCGGTGTGGTGCAGAGGTACGTGTTAGCCGGATTCATCGAATTCCTTCCGCGCGGTGCATAAAATACGCTTCGCGGCCACCGCCCTACGCGGCGCTACGCGGCGTCGTGTGGTAATCGCCAAAAACAAAATATTGCGTTTGCGATTAACTGCTAGTTATCGGTTTACATTTTTATCTTTTTTATTTACGTATGTACTTACGTATGGACATTATGATTAAGTGCTCCTCGCTGAACTATACAAAATAAACTTATTTTACTCACCCATTTAAGACACCCACGTAACCATATTTGCAGGTATTTTCTTTTTAAATTACTCTATTCGATTACTATTAGTATCTTGTACATTTCCATTTTAATGTATGGCATTTTTCTTAAACCCATACAGGGCAAGAACACGACGAGAATGTGGGAGGAAGTACAGAATGCGATCAGTGAAGTGTTTATCAAAAAAGAACAGCACATAATTGAGGCCGTGAGTGTATTTGCATATTGCGGCATTTACAGGAGGTCATAGGACCCTGGTGGTGTGTTCCAACGCGTATCACCTCACCCTGCCGGGTGCGACGTACGCAGTGGTATTTGTAGCGTATGTGGTCACTGCAGATATTAAACAGCAACTTTGGGATTATCCGGTCAACCACTTGATATTTAATACGATAAATTGGCTAATATGAAGCATAATAGTTACCTAAGGAATATTTTGATTGATTTTTTTATTATTAATGTAAACGAATAATTGTGAAATAGAGAAATAAAACTCTGTACTGAAATAGCTTGTCTCGTTGGTAGAGTAGTTCTAAGCGTAACTACTGATTGAGGAAGATTCTGAGTTCGATTCCGGGGTTGGGTTGGATTTTTCTAACTTTTGATTTTCTAATCAACATTTCTAGTACTGGCTCGGAGTCTAGATCTTTGCTCGGCGCATGATAGTAGACCTACCACCTATTCTATGGTGGGAACCTAGACGTAACTGGCGAAATGTGAGAGTGAGCTAGACTCCTCTGCCTACTCTATCGGGGATTACAGGGGTGATATTAAGTTTTTATAATCAAAATCTTATTGATATGTATATTAATTTTCAGCTCAAAAGCTACCCGTCGTCAAACAACTTCTTCGAGATGATGCGTTTCGATTTAGTAGTGGACGAGGACTTGAAAGTATATTTGTTAGAAGCCAACATGTCTCCAAACCTCAGTTCTGCTCATTTCGCCCCAAACCAGTTGCTGTACGAGCAAGTGCTGTACAACTTGTTCACATTGACTGGCGTAGCTGACCATGTACAGCTAAATACTGGAAGGTAGGAGTAAATTCTCCAATCTTTGAAGTAGACCGATTGACATATTTTATTATGTACGTTCTTCCGTTTAATGACACATAAGAAAGTTGGTTATGTTCATTAGTGTTAAAGCCTTGTGTCCAAATTTACTGCAGAGACAAAACAAACGCACTGTAATTTACAGTGTTAAACTTTTTGATAACAGTCGCTTAACTGTTGTCTTTTTAATTTAGATTCGAAAAAGCGTATACTCGAAAAGGCCGAACTCTATTTGTAACATTTGTAACATTTGTACTTGGTATCCTGAAACATTAGAATCTCTCCGTTGTGTAGCGAAGTAGGAGGTAGGATATTAAAGATATTGACGATAAGTAACAATGACTTAATATCACCATACATCCACTTCTACCTAATTTTAGCAAAAACATTAACATGAAATAGTTTGCTATAAATACCGTACTAAAAATATATAAAACAATGTTCTTGCCTATATTTCTCGAAGTAGTGGAATTGTAGTAGGTACCAGATGTTGTGGGTCTAATAAAATATTTATGTCTCCTATGTCAGCAAATGTAAGCAACCCAATAGTCTTTAAGTAGGTCAAAATCTAAAACTTTTTTGGTAGTTACAAACTCCCGTTTTTTATGTCGTAGACTTCACATAAATATTTTTCTCGATCTGTACAACTGGGAATTGTTTGAGATAAGTGTGAATAGACACTTTCTAGGCAAGCATTCTTACGGGTAACCAACATCTCACATTCCATCAGATGAGATTGCGAGAGAGAGATACGAGAGAGTAAAACGCATGTTATGCAGTTTGCACATATTTTAAAATGAACTACTTACTAATTGCGTTCAAAAAAACCTTGCAAATCTAGATAAGACAAGATTAGTCCTTTAAGTAGAAATGTAGATATACCTAATACCTGTTGTCGGCCGGTCTATGAGAAATTTGTTACATTGCCGTGTGTGGAACATGCTTTTATAGAAGAAAGCAGTCATATAAAAAATTAATAGGTACTGCAATCATAAAACATCGAATGAGTGAAAGCTACCCTAATTACTCTCCTTGTGCACTCTAGCTCGCGCTAAATGCACGAGAACAATCTACCTACAAATATAGCGTCTCAAAGAACTTAGCAAGAGTATAAGTTATCCAGATAATATCTACATTATAGTGCACGTACCTACTAGCTTTTATTTACTGTTATGATAGAATCAAGGTAAACTAGGACGTTAAGACTAACCATTCCATAACAAATGATTCCTAAGTCGGTTAGTCACAGTTATGGCAAATACAATTTCCTAATTTGAATGCACGGTTAGAATTCGAATACATTATATTCAAATTCCGACGACTACAGACTATAACATGTACCCACAATGCCGCGTAAGTATTTTAAAATTCGATTTGAGATTAAAGCGCTGGACAATAGCGCGGTTATTGCATTCTAGCCTCGCCACTGTGTTGACAATTCAAACGCTCTACCCAAAAAATATTTATTTCCCGCAGCCACCTACAAGCCGACTTTGAAACTCAATACTCGAGACACAATAGCTTAGAACATTTGCTATGCTAGGTCATTTTGGTCTTCTCAGTAGAAACTTTTCCATCATTCTACATAGGTACTTTTAGGCTATTAAAATACTTTTTTACATTTAATTTGAAAAATATTGTCTTATATTGTTATTATTTCGAATATATTTCATATAACGTTACCTTATTTATCAGGGATTCTCAAAGCATGATATCTTCATACAAAAACATAGCAGTTTGGAGTGATGAATGTAAAACTATCTGCAAAGACAACTGCGAAGGCCTCGTTCTGTGTGGTCTTTGCAAGCCTTGCCTTAGTGCCAAGCTGAAGAAGAAATTTTTAGATGCCCAAAGAGAGTTTTTACACAGAGGAGATTTTAGAAGATTATTCCCACCTGCCATGGTTTGTAATATACTTCAAAGGCAAATATACTTTGCATATATCATTTAATGACCATAGATATATTATATATAAAGTAGGGAAGCCATTCGGCTGCCTGTAAGCGATGACGTCCGATGATTAGAAAGAGACAAAACGATCGCGATACCCTATCTCAGTACTGACGCATGATTCACGCTAGCGCTACCTGCGCGTGCGCAAGTAGAAAGAGACAGAGAGATAGGTAGCCTCATTTACTCTCTTTTTTAGATAGACACATTTTAGGCTGGCTCCCCTGCTCTATATATAATATCTCTATGGATAAGTGTGCTAAACGCTAGTAATGTGTAGATATTTAATAAAATGACAAGTCACTTTCTATTCATAGCTATTTGTAACCAACAAGCCTACATTTAAAAAAAGGTTTTAACCAGTTTACATGACAACCAGAATTGTTGAATTTCTATTACATAGTTGTTTACAATATTATTAAGTGGTTCCAAGATCTTCCTATTGTTTTTCAGCAACCAAATTCAATACAGGAAGAGGATTTGAAAGACTTGAATGAAGCAAACAAACTGCAGTATATTTGGTATCAGGGGAAGTGCAATATTGATGTCACCTGGTGTACTTAATGCAAAACAAACAGTGTTTTTATTTATTCTTTTATTTATTAAAGATAAAATTTATACAGTAATCTGACAATTATCTCTACTACCTTTGACCTAACATTATTGGACCATTGATTGTAACAGTCCCAAAATATAACTACCTAAATCTTCATCCTGATTTGTCCATGAGACATAAATATTTTTAGTGTTGTCATCATCACCCTCGACTTTTATTAAAACTGACTCTACAGATATATTGCCATCTGATGTTGTAATAGACCAGCCTTGAAGTTTTTCCGCTAATAGAACTTTCAGTTTCTCAGCAGTCTTAACCGCTGGTCCGGAGTCCTCAAAGCGAACAGTACTTGTGAAACGAATTATGTGTCTGTTAATACCAATTTCATCACAAATTTCATCAATATCTAGGAATGACAGCCTATTGTCTTTGACGCAAAGTATACCATGCAGAACTCTTCTTCTCTTAGGGTCTGGTGGCTGAGCATTATATCTCACTGCTTCAGGCTTCAATAGTTTTAGTGAGACATCAATAGGAATTTTTGTTGGAGTACTAATGGTACAAGTTTCACCATTGGCAGGCATATAACAGCTAATTTTGAACTCTTTTTCAATTTTATCCTTTAAAAATTCCATTTTTTGTGCCTCTCCATGCACAAGTAATACATTCTTAGGTTCACAATACTGAATGAGCTGCATTATACCTTTGGCATCAGCATGAGCTGAAAATGACATATATTCAACAGCCATTTTGACTTCAACCACTTGGCGATTCTCAAACTCAATTTTCTTTGCACCATTAAGAATTTTGTGACCGACAGTACCCTGTACACAGAAACCAGGCATGATAACCATGTTTTGTTCATATGGAGCCCATTTCTTAAAAATGTTCAGTGATAATCCAGCATGTAACATCCCAGGTGTTGCAAAGACTACCATAGCTCCAGGGTTGTCAATGTAGGCCTTATCAAATGGCTTTATATGCTTAAAATCAAACATATTTCTCTGCACAAAAGTTTTGCGAATTTTTTGATTGGTCCATGTAATGAACATTTTGTAATAATTGTTTGCTTTTTCTGTCAATCCTAAAGCAAAATAAACTGGGTATTTCAAATTCATTCTCTCCCAATATGTTTCAAGCAAAATGCAGAGCTCTTGTGCTCTGCCCAGTGCAAATACAGGTATAAGAACCTTACCACCCTTCTCTACACATTCATGCACTTTCTTAAGGAAGTCTCTCTCACGGCACCGTTTTGAATCTCGGATAGTTGTAGCATATGTTGATTCAGTGATTAGAAGATCTGGTCTGCATTTATCAATCCAGGCAGCACCTAAATGCCTATCAGGAGTCATATTGTAGTCTCCAGTGTACACAACAGATTGAGAACCAACTTTAATCCAAAACATGGCAGCACCAAGGACATGGCCAGCATAATATGCTTTTATTTCTAAATCATTATCTACCATCACAGACTGGTGCAATGTTACAGCAGTCACCTTTTTAATACAATCCTTGATCATCTGTGAAGTAAAGAAGTTGGATTCACCTTTTCTCTCTACAGCAACTTTCCTCATGTCTTCAAGCAAAATAGGTGCTATAGCTTTAGTCGGATGCGTCATATATATAGGGCCCGTGTAGCCAATCATCTCAGACATGTAGGGTAATGCCCCGCAGTGGTCCAGGTGGAAATGTGAAATGATGACGCAATCAATCTGACTAGTAATGGGTCCTTCAGGAACGATATACGAGAAATCAGGAAAACGTCTTTCGTCGTTATATCCCATGTGCATGCCACAATCAAGCATAATATTTTTACCACCCATTGAAAGAAGAATACAACTTCTACCTACATCTTGTCCAGCGCCCAGAGGGGTAATCTTGATGTCAGGCATCGTAATTAAATTTACGCCGTTCTACCCGATTGAATGGTATTTATCAATTGGACTCTTCGGTCGCCTTGAGTTTGTTTAGTATGGCGCCACACTGATAAAGATATTTCAAATAAACTTCGTACACATGCATTACGGTTTTCAAGTGTGTTAGATCATCACATTCTTAACCTAACTGATACATGAGGCAGATGTTGCTGTAAAAATTTAATTACACCATCAACTTTTATCAGTAATTGCTTTAACCTTTCAGCACTTGTTTGCTTTTGTGAACATGAAATGAAATAAGACAAGTAGATTTAATATGTATTGTGACATTTGATCACAGATAACAAAGACTACATAACATTTGCATTTTGCAAGTCCACACAATAAGTATTTGTTAAGCCATGCTAAAATTATTGTTCATTTTCCTGTTTGATCTCGTTAGTTCAAAAAATTAAAAACTGTAGTCACCGATTTATTGTAGCTTTATTAGCAAAAATTCGAATGTAAATGAATCGTATGTAAATGATTAAAGCTTTTGTGTGAAATTCACAGTATCTAAAATTTCATAACGCTGTTTCGAGCCTACAACTATTATATATATTGTACATGTACAAAAATTAGACACTTTATTAAAGGGAACCCAATTCGTTTTTAAAAATAAAATTGTAACGAATCATTTTCAACTATCTATGTTCGTCATTGAAATCATT
Organism: Croniades pieria auraria; assembly: GCA_018248815.1. NCBI lineage: Eukaryota > Metazoa > Arthropoda > Insecta > Lepidoptera > Hesperiidae > Croniades > Croniades pieria. The sequence goes on from DWJK01000351.1 coordinate 12,275, forward strand.
TTTATATGATTACCTAAATATAATACAACGCAATACAAAATGTTACTTTTTTAAAATGATAAAAAGTGATTGAGACTAATACAAATTACATGTTGTGATAATCACAGTATTCATTTTAATAATTTCCGCAATTTTACAACTTAAGTTCTTAGATCGCATCCTACAATGTTCTTTTTGAAAAATAATTAACTATGATAATGTAATATATTCAATACATCATTGTATTACATTTTACTCGGTTGACGTTTAAATTGTTTTCATTTCATTTCCTTCACACTTTTCATTTTGACGTTCCTGATAGTTTTGTTTACAGAAAATCCAAATTACTGTAAATACTGCTATATAAAAAGGTGCCTTAAATTTCCTTATATCAGTTTGCAATATAACGTTGCCGTTGAGATTAATTCTGTTTAAAGACGTTTTATCCTGTGGAGTATGAGCAATTGTGACTGTGATAAGCTTATCACCAAGCATCGCCGGTTTTCAGAGTGCAGACGTGTTATTTGCTACGTCTAAAATCAGTATTTAAAATCACTTAGAACTCTAAAATGTCCGGTGAATCGTCTAATAGAAAAGTGGCACTAATTACCGGCATTACAGGCCAGGTAAATATTATTTCAAATTTTAATTGATTTTAACACCTTAGATGTTGCTGTAAATGTATATTTATTTTTATTTTTTTAATTTTTATTTTATGGTTCTTCTACTATAATAGTGTCGTAGTATATCTAGTAGTATCTTAATGACTGGTTAATTTTTATTCTATAATTCTATGTACCTAAGTTCTACTGTAATTTCTGTTATAATATTATAGTTTATTAAAACCTATTATTATTATTGTCGTACGTGGGTTCCACGTCTGAATGTCTTCATTTTGAAATATAAAATAGTATGAAAGCATAGTTTGGGAACATAGGCATTAATATGGAAGCATAATTTTAAGTTCTATCTTAAAAATTGTCATTACCTGGGAAAATAATTCAATATTTCATAGTCTAACAAAGTAACTAAAATCTAAAATTTGTATACTTTTTTTTACATTTTTGACTAATTCTAAATTTTTTCTAGGATGGTTCATACTTAGCAGAGTTCTTGATTGAAAAAGGCTATGAAGTGCATGGAACTATCAGAAGATCATCTTCATTCAATACAGGAAGAATTCAGCATCTTTATGACCAGCCAGCTTGCCATACCGGAGGTCAGATGCACTTGCACTATGGAGACCTCACTGACACTACTTGCCTTATTAGCATCATAACTAAGGTTTGTATGTCTGGACATAGGACATTAATATCAATTAGTATATCTAGCTGACACGTTTGTGTATGTTATGAAAAGTATATACAATTTTCAGTTTTTAAAAACACACCATAATAAGGGAATACAAAACTTACTCATCTTTGACACATTGGTGTGGAAAAAAGATACCAAAGAAATTAAATTAAATAAACCAGCAGTGTATTTACATATAAAACTTTATTATCCAGTGGATAAATGTTCAGATGGAAATAATTTATAAATGCATAGATGATAATATGGGTGCAAAGTATAAATGAAGATATCCTTAAATTAACATTTATGTATGAAATGCAAGATGGCAGACAGGCTATTCTGTACAATTAATTTTGTTTCATTATAAGCTCAACATGATTTTACAATTTTTTAAATGGTATAATAAGGAAGTTTAATACACTTCTCTGCCTATTTCAGGGATTATAAGTGTAATGTTACATTTATGATTTTTGAAAGAATGTTGCCAATCTTTGTGTATAATATTAAATATTTTCTATTCCCAGACTCGACCGAAAGAGATTTACAATTTAGGTGCACAATCACATGTCAAGGTATCATTTGAATTAAGTGAATACACAGCACAAGTGGATGCACTGGGCACTTTAAGGTTGTTAGAAGCAGTACGGGCGGCTGGTCTCGAGAAGGAGACTAAAATATATCAGGCATCCACGTCTGAACTCTATGGGAAAGTGGTAGAAGTACCACAGAATGAGAATACACCGTTTTATCCTCGATCACCATATGGTATGAATTATTTACATAATAACTATCAACTTTTGTTTCTCTTTCAACAACATAAATAGCACTATCAACCTTTGTCTCCCTTAAGTCTCTTTTCGTTCAACACCAATATTTTCTATTGTCTCAAACTCTCATGACAGTAGTGGTCTCTCCTCCCTCTGTTTGGTAGTCTTTTTTTGTCTACAAGTTGAAAACCTATTTGTTGTAATCAAAACCTATTTTTGGTAAATTTATCATGGCCTTAAATTAACTTCTTGTGTTTAATTTAATGAATGGCCTAGCTATAAAGTGTACAGAGAGTTATGTGTAACTCATGTAGCTCCTGGACAAAAGTATTTTATTATAGTCATTATTTTCTGATTTTTTGTCATGTAAATTAATTGGTAGTAAAAAATATATCCACCAACCTTTATTTTTCATATGATTACTAAAATTATTTTAATGTTTTTTACCAAATATGTCCTCTTTTAATTTTTATTAGATACTAGCTGACCCAAGAGATATTGGCCTATCTTAGCTATGAATTTTCAATTTGAACTAGATTGTATAATAAAAAAAAACAATTATTTAAAAAACCTAATGTTTTACAATTAAATGTTTAAGTATTTATACACATTATTAAAAATGTACTGGCTTAACTTAAGCTGGTACATTTTTAATCATGAGCCTAATGTTTGTTGTTATGATTTTTTTGATACACAACATTGGTTGTTTTCTGTGCATTTCTAAATTTTCTTTCTGTAAGAACCTACTACAAAGTATTAGGAAATTTGAAAAGATGAAAGAAATCGGTAAAGTCTTTCTCAACTCATGGCATGACAAGGGGTAATAAGGATTCATTCTTATATATTGTTTATATTTCCACAAGTATGTCAATAAGAATATATACATATAAATTACATATATGTACATTTACGAATTACACTAGTTGTCTAACTAGTGTAATTCGTATAATGTGCTATACAATTCATATACTGTTTCTCTACTTTGCAATGCACAATTTACTAAAATAATAACAGATTATAAAACTTCAACCACCAAAGACCATTAGCGGCACGATATCAGTCACAGTTAGAAAACGGAAACATAAAAAGATAAAAACTTATCTAGAAACCTGACATATTGTTACATGATATTTTAATTAGCTTAATGTTGAATTTTAAATCAATAAATTAATCTATTGCGTAGATTAACTGTGATATGTATTTTAACCTACATTATTGTTGTTTCCTGGCAAGATTGGTTTATCAGTCCAGTGGTAAGAAGGCCCTGACGTTTGGGGTAGTATGTTTGATTACCACCCAGGGCAAATATTTGTGTGATGAGCATGATTATTAAATTAGACAGTAATTATTCATTTTATTTTAAGAAATATTGTGAAAAAGGTTCCTAATTACTTCCTTTTGTAAACTTTTTTTCAGTCTCATCATTAGCCTGTCTAATCACTGCTGGACATATGCCAACTCTGGGGTTTTCTGCCCATAATCTCTACACCGGGATTAGGGTTTGCAGAGTACAACTTTTCGTACCATCTGCTTCCTGTCGGTGACCATGGTAGTTAGCCGTACCTCAGTAGGCTGCGCTACCATGATCACCACTACCATCACCTACCTCGATCACCCTGGCATCCCGGCATGGGGTCGGGTCATAACTTTATTGTATCAACATATTGTTGGTCGAGTAGTTGTAGGTGGGACTGCTGATCGAGAGTCGTGACTGTCGCTAGTCGCGACAGACTGCTGATTCAAGTTCACTATTGTGGGACATTTCAAATTAGTCCTCAAGGATGTCAACAGATACATGACTAATAAAGCCGTTGCTATCCCGACTATTATAATGTAATTACCAAAAGAAAGACTTCTCTAATCTCTTCTATTTCTCTCCCCAGCTTGCGCTAAGCTGTACGGTTACTGGATAGTGGTGAACTATCGGGAGGCTTACGGGATGTTTGCTTGCAATGGGCTGCTATTCAATCATGAGAGTCCCCGCAGAGGAGAAAACTTTGTCACCAGGAAAATCACGCGAGCGGTCGCCAAAATAGAGCTGGGGCTGCTCAAGTGTCTCGAACTGGGAAATTTGGACAGCAAGAGAGACTGGGGACATGCTAAAGACTATGTCGAGGTATGACAGGACATTTTGTTAACTCCAGTGTTTGGATATAGTGTAGTTGAAACACGTGAACACGAATAGAGGGTAGATTCCCTTTATTTTCAAAATAATGGGCTTTTAATATTATTACTAATCAGTAAATAGTTGGTTTTATATATTCACGTACAAGAGCATGTTAAACGGAAATAATCATAAGGTTGTTAGCGACAAGATATGTTTAGATTTAGAACACTCGATGGTAAAATTTATTTGTTTTCATAACCGTGCAAATAACTGGACCAGATATATACTTACTTATGCCGCCTGTCACTTTTTTTTTCTGTTCCATACAGTAAATAAAATAATTATACAAATAGTTAATAATGTAAATACATATATACACGGTATCATATTATGTAGATTTTTTTTTAATTTTTCTCTTTTTGTATGTAAATATTTTTAGTACTCACTTAGTTTTTTTCCTCGATGTAATACTTGTGTCTATGGAAGAAATGAAATAGTTATAACTTCGTGTTTTTTATAACTGACTGTCCAAAGTACATACGTAAATATTGATAAATATGTGTATTCGCAGGCGATGTGGCTTATGCTGCAGCAGGAAGAGCCGGAGGACTTCGTGGTGGCGACGGGCGAGACGCACAGCGTGCGCGAGTTCGTAGAGAAGGCGTTCGCGTGCGTCGGGCGCTCCGTGGAGTGGCGCGGGCGCGGCGCGCTCGAGACCGGTCACGACGCCGCCACCGGCGACCTGCTCGTCAAGGTCAACCCCAAGTACTTCCGTCCCGCCGAAGTGGTCAGTTCGCTGTTTTCTCACCTTTTGTCGTATTACACGAACAGTGCAAATAACCACTATTTTATGTTAACCATATAACTAGCGTAAAAAGTGTATGTATGATGTGTTTTATCAAGCGTTAAGCAATGTTTCCATGAGAGCGTCCAAGTGCACTACAACGTAAGACTGGACAAAAATGCTCTCCATCAAATCCGCACTACGTTTTGTCGATTCCTCTGACTTTATAAATACCAATAAATGTTAATTAATACGATGAGGGTCCGTTACTGTCATGTGACACCTGTCTGTCTGTTTATAAAAATATAGTTATATTCAGAATCGATAATCGTTGGTATATTTGTCTTGGAGTGGAAACCACGACGTGGGAAACCTAGCTTAGAAAATTCTTCAGCTTATTTGTATACAAAAAGCCGAAGACCGAGCTACCTAGCGTGCTAATAGAGATACATATCTCTATCCAGAAGTGAACAGAAACTAGAAGACGGTGATAAGTTATATTTAAAAAACTAGACAAATTAATTTTTCTGAATGCGCTTGACGAAGTCGTCAATTTTAACGTTTCATTCTTAATTCTCTTTTATATCAAAATGTTGACTATGAGTTGAAAAATATTTGAATATGTTTTTCCCAGGATTTGCTACTAGGAGATCCGTCAAAAGCTAAAACGAAGCTGGGCTGGACTCCAAAGGTTACATTCGAGCAGTTGGTGCGCGACATGGTGAACGCTGACATGGAGCTTATGAAGAAAAACCCCGAAGCCTAGATGTATGAATGTTTCTCTACCATTACCTCATTTTGATTACTGCAGAAAACAGTAAATATGTAATCGTCGGAACAATGTTAATATGAATATTAATAATAATATCTTGGCTCAACTCCCACATGGCCATCAGATTCCAAATTAGGCAGAATCTGTGCCATGGTGATCAATTAGCTAACTAGAAAAACTGGTGAATGTCTTCAGGCTCTACCCATCCCAACAGAAAGTAAGTGTGACAATATGTACTACTATAACATTTGACTACCTCGTTGGTCGAGTGGTTGCAAGCGCGACTGTCGATCGGGAGGTCTTGGGTTCAAATCTGACTCCGATGTCTGTGTCTGTGCCCGGCGTATCTCAATAGGCTCGCCATCTATTCCATAGGAGCTAAACGTAACGGGTAAAACGTGGGAGTATACTACACTCCTCTACCTACCTCTTCGGGGATTACAGGCGTGATGTTACGTTTTATGTACTATATGTGTATGTTTCTACATAACATGACTTTCCTTTACAGTATCCACTGGAATACCGAAGACTGTCATCGAGGGTCGTTCATCTGTGTATTGAACACTAACAAGTTAGTAGTACTGTCAGTATATTTGACTTTATAGTGACGTAACAAAATATATATGTATACACTTTGGTTAAACTTTTCTTGCTTGTATCTTGTATTTTTTAACGATGTCTTTGTTCACGTAAGTTGAATGTTAAATCGATGGCTTTATATATAAAAGGAGACACATTTTAGGTATTTTATAAAATGCGGAAATCGATAATGCGTATTGCAAAAATCCTCCTATTTACTTTTATTCCAAATGGTGTTTGACATCAGTCATCTAATAAAACTGTCTATTTACTAGTAAAGTGAAGAGTGGAATTAGAAAACCAGGGTTACATCTTCGTATCTTTCATTAGAACTTAAGATTTATCCGTTCACCAGCCTATCTTAAGTGCATGTCTGAAAAACTATGATATAAAGATCGTCATAGACAGAACTATAAAATATGACACATGACGATATATTATATTTTCTGTACTAACGCTGGCTTGCTATATTATTTGTAGGTGATTTTAAAGCATGAGATTGTTACGTATTTCGTAAACATCGTCATCAGCCTATCTCAATCCACTGCTGGACATAGGCCTCCTCCAATGAGCGCCATCGCACCCTGTTCTCGGCTTGTCGCATCCAGCATCTGCCTGCAGCCTTTCGCAGATTACTTTACGTGTTTACTTCTAATTTATATATAACGTCATTGGTTAAAACCATCTTAAGAATTATATTCAATGCGAATTTCATTTATTAATATTATTTGAATTTTATTAATATTACTGGTAAGATATCGATATTTTTATGTACTCTTACATTAAAGTATGTATTTTTAATATTTAATAGTGAGGCACATAAACAACATCGCATATTTGATAAAATACTGCTCTCTTGGTGAAATTTACGTATGTTATATTTTTTTCTGTCGCTCTTAATTGGGTTTGAAAATACGATAAATATGTGCCGCAGGTTTTAATGTATTTGCCAACTTGAATTTACGATTATAGGCTTTTTTTTAAAAACGACCAGTATTTTACATACATCTCGTGATTTTGTGAGAAGTCTTTTGTAATGGCTTCGTCCCTATCAGACATTTATTTGTAAAGTTGTCAAAACAATGCGTGCCATTTAAGAATAAGATCATATTTGTGCATGACGTTGCTAGTAATAAGTAAATGTTTACTGTCAACGTAAAAAATCAGTTTTTGATTTTCAAATGTTGTATGTTAATACAAAAAATTTGATACGTTTTTTATTGTTACAAACCAATTTTATTTATGTAGGGTAGTCGATTTAACTTCAATATTTTTAAATGACATTAACATAAAAATTATTTGTTTGCTTTTAAAAGAGCTATTTTATTTTAAAGAAAATAGTAATACTAAATTAAAAATAAAATCTGCTCATGTTACATACAGAAATTGCTTGACGTTGACAGTGCGAAACAAGATGGCGCTTTGACAGTCCTATCCTTATTGGCGGGCATGGTACCTATCCGGAATTATGCATCTTTCTCCATGTTTTCCTTTATTACGTAATAAACGAACCGTAACTGAATCATTAATTTAGAGCACAAATTATATTCGGCTAATAATAACATATTGTATTATAATGTTGCCAATGTACATACGTCGTGTGAATGTATATCTTTACCAATTTTGTGATATGCTCGCTTCAGTATTTACATCACTAAATATATTTTCTTTTATCAATGCCGATATGTTATATGTTTTAGTTATTTTGATCGTAAACGTATTCATTATTTTTTCTTTTAATTGTACCCTTTTGTTTTGACTTATGTACATTCTATGTTCATTCCATGTTTAGATTTCCGCATTAAATAACTCTCATGATTTTTTCGATAACCTAGGAACTATTCTCGTTGTTTTGGTATATATTATTAAATACATATTAGTATTATTAATACCTGCAAGTACGGACATTCTATGACCTTTTTGTACAATATTAACGCGATCTAATGGATTTTTTAAATTGTCGTTTAACTTCTCATGTACGTATCTGTGAGTGAAAATGGCTGTTAAATATATCTTATCTACCCCCATTTCCGCAGACAGTACATTATTTAACATTTTTGTACAAAGTACAACGGTACTAATGTAAAATTTGTTAAATAATGTACATGTACAAACGGTACATTATTATAACTCTGTAAATGATTTCAGTCTCCATTATGAATGTATTTTATATGTATAATGTGTACGTACACTCTATACGTATGTGTGTATAGCTTTTTAATTATATAATATTATACGTCTTTGTTTATGCCTATTTTGATTGTGTCCTTAATTTACTTAATTCTGCCTATAATTTTACGTAATTTTTATTAAATAAAAAAACGGCATTCATTAGTATTGTATACCAAAATAAATTTGTTGGTAAGCATAAAATGTATATAAGCACCTCATAACCTGTATATTTCTAACTTTAACGAAAAACGTGTCAGGTTTTTGATTTAAATATTTTTATAAATATCCAGTGCAATTATTAGTTTATAATTTATATTTCCTATAAAAATATATTATATTTTAATTACTTTACTTTTAATTAATTGTGTAATGTTGGTGTAAAGTTCACTTGATTTTGTAACGCTGTGTTTATTATCTGTCTACTGCTTTTAACTACTTAAACACAAGTTGAGAATAAAAAATTAAATATGAAGAATTGTTTTTTTTCTGATGCTCAACGGTAATGCAACGGGAATAAGAATTGCACTGATTCGAAATCGTACATTCCATACATACATTGATACAATTAAAAAGTAATATATTAAAGTGCGTGGTAGATTAAAAAAGTATATCTGCTAAATGCGAGGCGCTAACGGTATGAGGTCAACCAGGACAGTAGCGCCAAAATGGGGGTGAAGTTTATCCTCTACGCCCTTGATCCTTTCCGTTTTACATTATATTGATTTTTATTTTTTGTTATACTAGGAAGACATTCGTTTAATAATATTTTTCTCCTGTCCTTGACCGCAAACCGTTCGGAAGTTGTATACAGAAACAAAATCAATGTGAAAAAAAACGTAAATTATATGAAATAACAGTATATTTCATAATTCGATGTTATTAAATTTTTAATTGATGGGTTAACGTTTATTTCTGGTGCTTTCAGAAACCGAAAGTGTTTCGGGGACAGTCTGAGAACTAGTGTTACAGAAAAATGAATGTTACAGAATGATTAGCTGATGTCCTAGCCACAAATTTATAGACCAAATATGAGTATAGTGTTAGTGATAAAAATACCTCTGAATGATACTATAATGAGAAAATTTCCTGTTGACATTTGGGAATTCAACAAAAGAAAATTCAAGAGTACAGAAAATATATTTTATTTACACATTAAATATACAAAATTACGTTATAACATAAACCAGCTTTAGAATTATTAAGAACTTCAAACTCAATTCACATTATTTGTATAGAAAGTAAATATGTGATACAGTTTGCAATGTGCTATGCCACACTACTATTTAAAAATGAAAAAACATGTTTTTTACATGTAACATATACATTATTAAATATGAAAAAACCCTGGATATACAACATCGACATATTTTGAATTTTTTCACATGATTAGTGTCCCTCGTCCAAAATATCCTTGCCCGGAAAATGTCAATCATTTCAGCCTGAAAGACATTGATTAACATTAAATAATATAATTTGTCATAGATTAATATGGTCACAGCATAAATCCGTTTTACTCTGCAGATACTATCACAGTTAATTTACACTCCTACCGAGAAAAATATATTATATTCATGGAAATAGTCAATGCAAACATAGAACACAGAAACAGTCCGATGCAAAATGAACACAAATTGTTACAATATATTTTTATACATCAAACTAAAGTATTCTATTTGTGATATCATATCATGTGAAAGTATATACGATACAAATAAAACGCTGCTTTTAAAATTTTGTCTGTCTGTTTGTTGCGGGTAATATTAAAATCGCCTGAACCGATTTTTACGGGACTTTCACTGACAGATAGCTGACGTTATGGGGAGTAACTTAGGCGGTTTTTATTTTTTAAAAGTTAGGGTTCATTCCAAAAAACAATTAAAACTCGAAATGCAATAAACCCACGCAAACGAAGTTGCGAACAGCTAATTTAAAATAAATAATTTCAGGACCTAGGCCTTACAGCGTTTTTCTTTTATCTTTAGTAACTCCACAGACAAGATTGGCAAAATACCCACTTAATATTCAAATAATTGCTAAGTTTATGTAGTTGCTATATAACTATTTCAATATAAATGTTTTACTAGCATAAAATCAATTGATACCACAATTTTATTGTTATATATAATGTACAGTACAGAAAATATTTTATAAACCATTTTATTTTAAGGTAAGGTACACGTTGGCCTATGTAACAGTGTTTTCCAAAATAGCCAATAAAGCCAGCGCCTTGTGCGCGCTGAATGCTTTCAGAGGGACAGTAAAGTGTAATTTAGACCCTTTACCGTTTCTCTAGAAGCGTAAGGATAAGACTCATTTCACCCACTTGGTATGTTTAAAGTGGCTATGGAGGCAGTAGACAAAATAAACTGGCGAACGTGTAACCTAACATCCCATGTTTCAGTTTTGTTTGTACATTAGAAAAAACAGAAGAAGCACGTCAAGTCTGCAAGAATAGAGATATTTGGCACTCGGTAGTTTCTGCTTATCCCGTAGACTCAGGTGTGACTTTTTAATAGTAAATGTTGTTCGCTAGCTATATAGAATTGAACGGCAGTGATAGCCTAGTGGTTAAGAATTCAGCCTCTCACTCGGGGGTGCTGGGTTCAAATCCATGGCGCGCAACTCTT
>DWJK01000352.1:0-23354 GCA_018248815.1 Croniades pieria auraria
AACCCTCTCAATATGGGAGGAGACTCATATTCCAACAGTGGAATGTTAATGGGTCGATAAAAAAAAAAAAAAAAATCCTGAAATTAGTTTCCAATGAAGTTATTGTTTATATTGGGTTTGACATAAAGCGATTACTGGTTTACCCGCTAACACTAATTTCGTACTAATGATTTATATCGACCAACACTTCATTAAGCAGTGGTAGCCTAGTGGTTAAGGAAGTCGGCCTCTCACTCTGAGGGAGCGTTTTAAATTTAAATGTCACTTGCTAACGGTGAAAGAAAACATCTTGAGGAAAAACCTGCACATGTTAGAATTTGAAAAACAAATAATTTCTAAGATGTGTGAAGTCTGCTAACACGCACTTGGCCAGCGTGGCAGACTAATGGCGTGACCATATTCCAACGGTGGAATGACAAATGGAACGATTTTTTTCCTATTATTAACACATATATACTATACTTATCTTCGCGAATAATATATCCTAGACAGAAATACAGAAAACATTTCAAATACTTCTACATTTACTTCCTTTTTCTTCTGAATGCGTTAACCGTTAATTTGATCAAATCAAAGCATTGTTAAACTCGTTCAGGTAATATTTTAATATTTAGGTAAACATAGGTTCGTATGTGTGCAGTCCAAAGGATTTTAAGGGATTGCAGATAAAACCGACAAAGGATAAGGCTGTGTGACAAATGAAACTGTAAAAACCAGGAACCACAGTGTCACAATTATAGCAGAGTTTGAAGATTATGTGCAGAAAGGGAAATAAAAAGCACCAAAAATTTTGGAGCTGCCAGTTTTTTTCAATTAAATAACTACTGAATAATTGTTTCATAAAAAAAAGTTAACACGAATTTCGAAATGACGAACTGGGTTGCCTTTCTAAGCGAGTCCATACAGCTGGCATGTTTTAACATTGAAGAAAGTCTTATCTTTTTATAAGTCTGTCTACCAACGTGAGAAGACGAAAATAAAAATATAAGTCCTACTCCTTAGTGGCAGTAGTACTGCTGCTTAGGTGCCGCATGATACGTCTGAGTTTAGCGTCTAATTAATTCCCTAATAATATTGCGTCAATTGTAGTATGCATTTATATTACTACTTAAACTGAAGATTTAAAAAAAACGCTTTCATTCCTAATTTACACATACGTATTTCTTATTTCCTCAGTTTAAAATACAGTCAATTTAATGTAATTTTTCCCTTATTGGAAAAAATCTAGAACAATATTAATCTTCATTGCTTTTTTTCTGCATCCGTTGCCTGAACAAATGGAATATTCAATGTTATAAATCGAACTCAATATCAATTCGAAAAACAATTACATGTTTACCAATCCATTAATATTAAAAGTATTTATCATTAATTAATATACCTAACGTTTAATTTATTGGCGTATTAGTATCCCTGCAGTGTGTACACGGTCTTCAGATCGCTATCTCCGGATCATTAACTTAAAACACATCGAGATTGTAAAAAACAAATGATGCAAAATCAACTTAATTTTTCAACGAGCCCAAAGAACAAAGAGAAATTCGTAACGATCGCCATATGACGTCTGTTCTCCCTTACCCGCCCTTTACAAGATTTATATCTGCCGCTTCTCAACAATACAACGTACATTGCTGGTTTTCTTCAACGAAATCTTAACGTTTTTTTTATCACTAAGCTAACCGAGTAATGGTTGCGCATGTGAAGATATATGGGACTGTTAGTATGCACATTACAGCGAGGTTTGCAACATTAAACATTTTATTATTTTTGTGGTGCCCTGCCGCGAGCGCCCAGAAGTTCTGAACATTTTTTTCTGCAAGTCAGTTGACATTTTATCTTTTTATAACGACTTTCCACCATAATGTAAAAAAGAAACAATTTTGCTTTATTAGCAAATTTAAAATAGATATTTTATGAACATGAGACATTGCTATGCGCAGCCCTAACAGAAGTAAAATACCATAAATTAAATTTTTCCATTTAAATGATTAATTAATTAATAAATACAAATTTTAAACGCAATCTAACCACCATGAGTGCATGGTTTATTTAAGTTTCGTTCAAATATGTATTTTTGTATATGCATTAAATTACTATTCAATCTATAAAACGAAATTGATAATCTAAGCAAATGAGAACAATATGTTTTATAAAATTGAAATATTTTGCTACATAAACACTTTTTTAACCTTAACCTTTAAATTTCTATGTTTACGAACCCCTGAACAATAATAACTCCGAATGTTTAAACTTGTAAAACCACATAAAAACAATGTTTGCGGCGAGCTTCAATTTTTTCATAAAACCCAAAATCCCAATAATCCGCACTCGAGACCAGGTAGCGATCGAAATATAAATTTATTTCTATTTCCGAAAAAAAACATCCCACACAATAGAGAATACGTACCTGACACCGTTTATAATGACGTAGAAGAATTATGAACACATCCATATGTTGTTTTAGCGTGTACGAATTGAAAAAATACAGTCAAGTGCGAACACATTTTTCATAAAGGTTCTGCATTACTTTAAATAAAATGTTTATAAATAATAAAAATGTAAAGTAACTCTTATTCTAAAAAGAGACCCTTGTCTCGCTAAAATAGCGACTGGCCCGTTGGTCAGTAAACCTAACTACTGAATCGGAGTCTTGGATTCGATTCTAGGTTAGTTTATGTGATAGTCGTATTTGTTCTGAGTAGAAAAGAATATCTAAATGAGTATATATTTATATGAAGGTATATATGTAGTTTATCAGACGTTTGGTTGCCATCATGACTGCCTCGTTGGTCGAGTGGTTGCAAGCGCGACTGCCTAACTGGAGGTCCTGGGTTCAAATCCCGGGTCGGGTACTATGGGAATTTTCTAATTTAGAAATTTTCTAGTACTGACTCGGAGTCTGGATCAATACCCGGTGACCCCAGGACTTAAACGTAACTGATGAAACGTGGGAGTGTACTACTCTCCTCTGCCTACCCCTTCGGGGATTACAGGCGTAATGTTACGTTACCATCATATATACAAACTTAGAAGCAGACGGCCGCGCGTGTAGACATAATACTACTACATACATACCCTAATCGATATAATTAATAATAAAAGTTATCATCGTTCTTTTAAGAAAAATAATATTTAGCGGATGTAGAACCCAAAAACCGTAAATGTCGGTACCGAATTCGGCACCGAATTACATTATAAGTCGTTTTGTATCACTCTACAATTAGTTTTCTTCCGATTCATTGTGACCAACCGACGCGTGGAAGTTTCCACGTCGACTGATCGCATGAATTGGATTTACAACGATTAGTCGCTTCAAATCAATCTTACGTGAAGCCCAATGAACTATAAAAGCGTGTTAATAAAAGTACCGGTTTTTGTATCGCCGGTGGTAACTAAACTGTTTCATAAGCTTTCTTGCGTATCTTGCACAAACCGAACTTTTTTAAAGTATTGAAACAGTAATATTTGTATTCTAATAATATGCTGGACGCGACAAGCCGAGGACAGGGCGCTATGGCGCTCATTGAGGGAGGCCTATGTCCAGCAGTGGACTGAGATAGGCTGATGATGATGATGATGGTGATGATGATGATGATGATGATGAATGAACTACGCCGTAAAGGACCCGGTGTGGCGATGAAATAACAATAATGTAAGGGCGTAGACACGCTACTATGGATGACCAAATTACAATGACGTCACATCATATAAGAATATCATATAACAAATACTATTCTGATACTTTTTCTCCTTTACCTTTGAAAAGAACGGTAAATAATTTTATAATTACTTTCATACTATGAATAGTGATAATTCAATGTTATATATTGACTGCCTCGTTGTTCGAGTGGTTGCAAGCGCGACTGCCGAACGGGAGGTCCTGGGTTCAAATCCCGAGTCGGATACTATGGGAATTTTCTAATTTACAATTTCTAGTAGTGACGTGAAGTCTGGATCAGTGCCCAGTATATGGCAATAGGCTCACCATCTATTCCATAGGACTTAAACGTAACTGGTACAACATGGGAGTGGACTACACTCCTCTGCCTACGCCTTCTGGAATTACGGGCGTGATGTTACGTTTTACAACGTTATATTATCACATCCCAAAGGTGTTACGGAAGTGCACAAATCACATAGTTAATTATCGAAAGGGTTAATTTAAAGGGGAATAATTAATGCCTTTTCCCGGGCTATCCTTTAATTATAATTCTGCCAGCTATATCCATGTTTCCCTTTTTAATAAGCTAAATATAAATTATGTGTAACCGAACCCATGTAACAAGGTCGTTGTGTTGGTATCTGTGTTTTCCGTATTAAATATCACGAAACTAACATTTATTGGAGGCCGTCCTTACCGTTATTGACTGTTCAAAACAATTTAGTGATTCAGATTCCAGTTTAACATTTCTGATTAAAATTGTGACATTCGAGAAACTTGACATGACAATTACAGACACATTCCGTTGCAGATTGAAAAAAAATGTACGTTTTTAAGATGATTATCACTTTTTTAATAGTTAGGTAAATCATTGTTAGGAACCTTGTAATCCCCTTATATTCTTCATAATGTTCTCCAACATGTTCTTTACAATGATCTTCACAATGTTCTCCATAATGTTCTCCAAAGCGGGTAAAGTTGCCACCCCGCATTTGATGAGCGTGGTAGATGATGTTTTGCAAGCGTATCTTACGTAATAAAATAGATTTTTTAATAATAATGGGTTACCCACTCACTCGACTATTTTAACATTCCACTCTTCGACACGGATGTCTTCTCAGATTAAGAGGACTAAGGTCGTAGTTACTCCCTGAGTGGTATAGAATATCAATAACATCTGTCCGAATAAATTCACAATCAGGATTTCTTGTTCCCTCTCACCTAGTCATGACCCTTGAGACTGCGCAGGTAACGTAGACCACACAGAGAAAAAAACTTCAAGCTTCATAACAGTCACATTTATAAACTGAAATGTATTCAATTCTCATTGACTTTTTCAACGAGCGACAAACATACATTTTTTCAAGAGTTAACTTTTGCCACGTATTCTCACTCTGTCTTCATTAAAGCCGATAGGAGTAACGTAGTGTCGAATGTTCTAGATCTCAAGCAGTTTCTGGAGTCTTTCGTATCCAGCAGCACTTAAAAAGGTTTCCTTTATCAAAGACTACATTATTTTATGATATTTCTCAAGGTATACATCAAGAATATATTCCACGGCACCGACACCTGTACCACGAAGTCAAAGTTAATAAATAAAGTACAGGTAGCGACATCTAGCGTAATAAATAGTAAACAAAAAACAACATGGCGCGTAACCGAAAATCGTGACGATTTTGCTATAAAATTTCACTCATACGTCGATAAAGAAGTTTTACTTCAAAAAGTGTTACTAGACACAAGTTTCTCATAACGAAAACAAACAGCGCGACTGCGACATCCAACCCTATCTAGAGGGGTGGGTTTTAATTACTTTAATTAAAGAGTCGGCAGGCTGTCGCCGGGGCTCTCCATGGTGCGACTTAATTATAAACTCACGATACATTACGCTTCCGCCAATAACAATTTGTTTCCATACATATACAAGCAAAGTTACCATCATTAATTGAGTCATTGACATTGGAAGCCAGGACGCAAGTGGCAAGCTGAATGGGCTTGAATTTGGATCATTACTGAATAGAACATTATATAATTTTTTTCTACATAAATAGAATTTCTCCTTATTGGCTTCCTACAAACCTTACTGTGCCACAGACAGATAAACGAAGAATAATAATTACGATAAGTTGAAAGAATATTATATATTGAATAAATTGAAAGAATATTGAATCAATTATCTTATTTAGAATTTCTAGTAGTGGCTCGGGGTCTGGATCTGTGCTCGGTGTATAGCAATAGGCTCACCACTTATTCCATGGGACCTAAACGTAACTATGTGGTAGATATATCAAGGAAATTTGTTAAAGAGAACATCGGCCTGACATGACTCCTTAACAATGTATTTTACGTGACAATTAAATTACTTTCAAATATCTGGATAACTTATCATCTAACGCTATTATCATTTTGCTGTTGACACGAATCTCCTCCTAGAATGCGAAGGGTCGACCATAGTCTGCCACGCTGGCCAACTACGGTTTAGCAGACTTCGCACGCATTAGACAACTTTATGAAAAACTATCGTGTACAGGTTGCTACCCAGAGACATCTAAATAATTAGTTCATTAAACCTTGCCTAAATATAGGAGCGAACATAACACTTAAATGTCTAGAATTTTTCGTTGATTTTAATTAATAATGTATAGCCGACGGGAACGAAACAACGTCGCCTACCGTACCACGAAGCCGGGCTCTTCCACACATACGAACTGCCAAAATCGGTCAGTGCAAGCGCATAGGTCAAGCGCACTCTACTTGTCCCGCTCCAACGCTTGAGAGCGAGCGAGACGCACGCGCGCTCTCTAGAACTTGCGCCCAAAAATGCAGTCCGACCAACGATGTATGTATATACAACGATTGTTTTTTGGAATATTTTTAGGGTCTTTAAACCTTGTCGCACATTAGCCGAAGACATCCAGTGCGACGCGCTTAAGAAGGATTCAATTGTACACTTGCACATTCATATTTGGTTTTATGACGATGACACAGCAATATACGACAATAAAATCCACAGTGCCGAGGCGATCTTAATTTTTGACATCAAACTTCCAAGAAAGACTGCAACTAAAATATTATTTAAATAAGCAGTCAATAGTCTGGATTTCAGGTCCTCAATCCTGGAATATCCCGTTTAAATCTTAATATCCCCTTTTATAATAACTAAGTTACAGGCGTTTTAGTATTCAATATCATTCGCTGTATCAGGAAAGAAAAACGTCACAGGGAAACCTGCAGATCTTAGAGTTCTCCAAAATACCGCGTAAAATACGTGAAGGCTGTTAAACTGTGCTGGACTTGCATGGTAGTCTTCAAAACTCTATCATTATATTCAACATCATTAAAGCAGTTGATGAAGGTGATGTTTACACCTAGTGTAATAATTAATATTACCTATTTGCAGACAAAATTGATCATCAAACAATGTGCTCATATCTATATGCGTTCAAGACGATCTTTCGTCTAGACAGACAACAAGTACTCATACGAACATCACAAATGTGTACTGTGAATGGGAATTGAACCCGCGGCTCGCTACTTACGCTCACCGACCACATAACTAAATTACCCCATTTATCGTTCCACTGTTGGACCAGCGACTTCTCTCAAAGGAAAGATTTAAGCGTATTATGTATCACGCTGACCAATTGCTGAACCATTTAAAGAAATATAACGACTACTACATAATATTACCTTACAGAGTTTTCCTTCGGAATAATAAACTGAAATATTTAATATAAACATATGAACTAAAATCCACACGTCATGATTCGAGACCCGAACCCCAGCAAAGACGCCCAAAATCTGAACAAATATACCCTGCTTTTTTAAGTTTTCATTACGTGTAAAACAGCATTTTTAGTACATTTGTGTTCAATAACATTAATCAAATCAATACATTTAAAACTAATGAACACCTAGTACATGTTTCCAGCACACCTTGCGGAAAGAACAATAAACAGTAAACGAAACAAATAAATAAAAATATACGATATCTAATTAAAAGATTTACGATCAAAAGGTGTCTTAGAAAACAAGATCCACGCGTCCATACATACACACATGTGCAGACGCGTCCTGCGGCCGGCAGGTGGCGTGCGCTAATGAGTTATTTTTTATATAGAACATCTCTACGCGAGTGTACCACTTCAACGTAACATTTTAATTAAAGTAACTCGCACTTTAGAGATCGCTACATATGTATCTTCACACCAGGTCCCTTAATAGGTAGGCAGAGAGCACGGAATGTCAAATATTTTTAACCTTGCTGACTTGTCGAGCTTGTTCCATATTCATCACTTTCGTTACAAGCGCCGGTTCACGGATCATTTAAAGATTTATACGTAAATATATACGCGTAAAGTTATAACGGTAGATAATATTTGGATAAAATACTAAAGTTAAACCTTGTAGCTAGTTTCCCGTCGAAGGGAGGCGTGCTAATAATTTATAATCGAATAGTTGGTAAAATACCGGCTCATAAAGGGAAGGAATGCTTTTCGCTTTATATTAAATAGAAGCTGGCGTTCTGAAATATTTTCATATAATTTATATGTATACTAGAGAATTTAAATGAATGATTTTTAGAATTTTGTATACTTAAACATATGTTCCCTTGTTCGATTCGATATATGATTGGTTCGACGGAATTTGATAGAATCATAACTTATTATAGGTAGGTATAGTAAGATACTTCGTAGGAAAGACTTTGAAGGAAGGTACTTTGTAGGAAAAAGTACGGAGATATACTCTTATATACATACATATAATAATATATACCTTCGGAGACTTCATGGAGAGAAAGAGAGGAACACTTCGAAGGAAGACACTTTGAAGGAAAAAGAGCAAAGGGTGATTTAGATAAACACGTTAATATGAATGGTGCAACGTGGGAGTGTGCTACGCTCCTCTGCCCACCCCTTCGGGGATAATAGGAATGATCTTACGTTTATGTTTAATATGAAGAAATATATTTATATATGTCTCTGACCTGCTGATGGTTGGCGTCTTGCTTGTCGCTGCTCTCGGAGTCTGTGGAGACGCTCGGCCGCCGGCAGCACCGTCGGTATATGCATCTGGAAATATTATCGCCTTTTAATTCTGTCTCAATATTGACCACTGTATAATACGCCTAGTGATAGAAAGATCCCGGGATAGGTCCTCGGGTCGGGAACCACAGGGTTTTTATAACATTAAATTCCTAGCAGTGGCTTCGAGTCTGGACTTGTGCCCGGTGTATGGCGATAGGCTCACCACCTAATCCATAATGGGACATAAACGTAACCAGTGCAGAAGTGTACTATATTCTCCTGTGTATATCTTCGGAATGTACAGGCGTCATGTTACGTCACAACACTTTATATCCCCTGGTGTTCGTGTTCACTCACAGACGTTGCTAACTTGACACATTATTTGCTATTTGATGGTTAGTTGAGAATCTAGTTCTATCAAGACTAGTTTTCTTTTCAATAATTGAGTTGTAAATTTCACTTTCATTTGTAAAAATTTATTCTTCATAAATAAATGGAATATGTTCATTAACCATTAACTATAACAAATAAACGCTCACAATTTTTTATCTCGTATTCTTGTATTATTTCTCATATTATTGGACATATCTATGCTAATTCTATGTTAATTTAAAAAGAGTTTTATATGAATAGGAGGCCTATATCCAGCAGTGGACTGAAATAGGCTGATGATGATGATAAATAGATACAACATATTGCAATAATTCCAGATAAAAAAATTAGGACGAAGAACAACTTAGAGACTGAATTTATATTTAACATCAAAACGAAAAACCTGTTGCTATCATGACAAAGAAAACAAAACATTGTTTACTGGAAGTCCGCATTGACCTACGCGAAAACTGAATAATAATATTATCTAGAGATATCTCCACATATGGCAGTCTAATTCCAAAGTAAGCATCAAGAGAGCTCGTATTGTAAGCAGGCGGATGATAAACTACAAATAAAAATAATGGGTCATCTATACGTTGTACCACAAGAAATAGTTTTACAAATATACGAATATATTTTCAGAAACAATTACAAGCAGTTATTTCGCCAGTCCGCACCCCACTTGGAGGGTGTCCAACGCTGAACAAGCGTGCTACAGCAACGACTATAGCCAACACATCGGCTGCCGGAAACTAACAGCGACGGTCCACAAAGCAAACGGATGTCAAGTTTAATCTGTGATTAAACGGGTATGTCAAACAATGTTTTTGACATGTCAGTGCCAAACATACATCCTGAAATTACATTGTACGAATGAAAACTTTGTTTCTCTCCGAGTATATTGTGTTTATCAAACTTCTAATTCTGATAGACAAACGGCGTCCAACAGCGAAATGGTAAAAGAATTGATGACAATTATATCACTATATAATTATGAAATTAATAAAAGTAGCACTAAACTACTGGATGTACGTAGAATAGAAAAGATTAAAAAAATCTTTATTGCCCGATATTAATATTATCTAATATTAATATAGTGGACAAACTATTATTAATATGTTTTATGGATAACAAGATCTAAAAAAAACCTATAAAAGAACTCTTTTGATGTTGCAAGTGTCCGTAGGCAATGTGGACGGTCTGTGTTAAGTAAAATAGTAAAAGGTAAGGTAATAACGTAGTAAGTTTGTCTATGGAACAGTAGCGCTTAGGAAAAATAATCAGGGGCTCTCATTTAATGTTGAGAATGTCCATAGACAATAATGACATATGCCAGATAAAGCAGGAAAAAGTATTTTTGTCTTTAGTAGGAAAACGGAAAATTTGCGGAACACCTGAACGCCGCCGGTTGACTTCATTTCATTTTTTTGCTTAAATTCTACCCAGTTACAAAAACTTAGATATTATATTATAGACATACAATACTGAATAACGTATTCGTAAATTTCAGCATTTGTAAAAATAAAACAATGTTTAGTATTTAAAACTGAAATAATCTTTCAAATGATCTATTGTTACTCAGCTTTTTCGCGATAATGTGTATTTTTCACTATTCTTCTCTCCGTCCCCGACAATTTCAATCGGGACAAAATAGTATTTATGCTACAAAAGGTCAAAAATTATTTGGAAATCAAAACAACAGTCTACGTTTTTCCTCATACTAAGAACTATCTTAATAATGAAATTTCATGAAAATGGATTCAGCAACTAATGCTGACGGACAGGCTCATTTACCTTCGCATTTATTATATTAGCATGGATACTAGGATAATATAAAATGGTTGGAAAGTCTCCAGCACTAACATGAAGTGTTGTCATATTTGGCTTAAGTTCCCTTGAGCATAAAAATGTTTTTCTCAAACTCAATCTTACTTTATGTGGGTCGCGTTCGAAACTTTCTTCGCCTCGAAGTTTTCTGTTAAAAAATGTCGTTAGTTAAGAATACATTTTAATACAACATTCAAGGGGATTGTTAAATATTTTCTAAAAATGAATTCAAGTTGAGGTACTCGTATAATACTACGATGGATTAATAATCGTTATCATTACTTCGGGACTACGACTAACGAGTCTTGATATTAATGACAGTATAGAACAAAACTTTCATTTTGTATCTAAGGACGCTCTACAGTAACACGTAAGATGTCACGTAAGAAGACGATAAAATGAGACCCGAATTGGATCAATATTCCACTTTGATTCGTCTTTCATGAGTAGATTTTAACCACACTTTCAGTTTCTTTTGATTAACGAATTTCAAAAGTAAGTATGTACTTTAAGAAGAGAACTCTAAATATACTGAAGATCGCTATTTTAGCAAGTGACATTTTATCTTAAAACGTCTACAACTGTAGTGCTTAGACGTGAGTGCTATAAACCCTACTACAGACTCACTGCTACTTGCATATTACAATTTAGTACACTAACACATTAACGTATTTTAATATACAGCACAGGAAGTAGTTCAATAACACCAAATAATCCTGTAAAAAATGTAGGGCGGAGGAAAATGTATTCAGAAATGGGTTCGTTCGGATCCGGCTAAGGTCAGGAGGTGGAAAGTTAATATTGAATAACCAGGAGCGGTGCTTGCGTCTTTGTGCGTCGATGTATTCGGTCGAGTTAAGCTTCGGATATTGGCGCCCAACGAGGGACTGCGATTCTATTATCAAAACTTACTTGTGCCCGCGACTGCACTACTATATGATTAATTATGATACATATTTCATTTCATTATTATATATTGTGTACATAAATATGTTCCCTTGTTTATCTGTTGTAAGAGGCCAAAGGACTTTAGTACATTCTCACGTTTCACCTGTTATGGTATACTTTCTACTATGGAATATGGGGTGAGCTTATTGCTGTACACCGGGCACAAATTTAGACCCCAAGCTACTGAGAAATTCAATTTAGAAAAATCCAAAAATAGCTAAGTTCAAAATTATTCCATGAGCAATATAACTAGCTAAAAAAAAGAATACTACACACCTCTGCTTACCCTTCCAGAGAAATACAGGTACGGTGTCACGTTATATATCTTTAGAGCTTTAATTTTTTACAGAACGATTAAACGATTACACTAGTTAAATTCTACAGTTTTAATACAATTATATGATAGTAAATTCCAAAACTACTGTTGCTAACATTATTATACTTGATATCGCCGAACAGACAAAAATCACTTTTATTTCCGTGAATAGCCCGGCGTGAAGCACGTTAGGTAAATCGCGTAAAGGTCATGAAAGGGTCGTGTACTTTAGGGACGATATTGTGATAGCGCATGAAGTTCGGGTGCTTCTTTTTGTAGGGTTACTGCTTAAGTTATACTATAGGGAGCGATGCCTTCATCTGCGTATTTTAGTTTTTTTCCCTCATTCATCCCTGAGCGTATCTAAGTGGCTGAGTATTCTGTATACTTAAATATCTCAAACTATTATGGGTTACGCTTATACCCATGTGTGTACGATTTAAATTTTAACTATTCCTGTTTCGTTGGACCGTATAACTTGAATGGTGAAAAGCGGAAGTAACTAATTACCCCTTCTGGGAAATAGTCGTGATGTTACTTATTTAAGTTTAACTTCATAATGAATATGCAACTGGATTTAAAGATTTATTCTAGTATATTTTTGTATGAAGAGAGCAACAAACGAATAGCAGCTATGTACATAAGTATTCGCTCGAATAGGACTGTTGGAACAGGACTATTAGTGACACTAACTATTTGTCTGTCAGTAACAATTTCACAATTGGTCTACGGATAGCATTTCAATTTAGAGAAGAGTTTGATTTTTATTAAACCTCATTTTAATTTTTACTCAAAGATGCTATTATTACATATAGTTACTTCTCGGGATATAAGAAATAAAACGAAACGTTATGTCACTCCTGTAATCCCCGAATGGATAGGCAGAGGAGTACACTCCTATGTTTCACCAGTTACGTTTAAGTCCGATAGAATAGGTGGCGAGCCTATTGCTATAAATCGAGCACCATTCCAGTCTCCGAGAAACTTCTAGAAATTCATAGCACCCGACCCGGGATTTTAACCCACGACCTCACGAACGGCAGTCGCGCTTGCAACCACTTGACCAACAAGGCAGTCAGGACATATCAAATAATGTATAAAAAACTGTCAAAATATTTTTTAGAGCTATGAAATTATTATAGAAATTTTATTCGCGAGAAAAAATAAGGTATCATCTTTCATTAATGTCCGGAATGGAAGACAGTAAGTGGATGGCAATATAATAACAATAATATTTATCATAACCGTACTTTAGATATACATATTTGTCAGCTACAGACGGCACTGAATGAAAAAAAAACAGTTTAAGTAACTTAAGTAAGGCCAAGTACAAATTAATGATATTCACAGGTCTTACCGAATATCATGAAAAGAACTTCGAGGGCCACAGATTTTCTTATAACATTCTCTTTCATCAGCACTGATGATTAACAAGTAATTCTAGCCTTAAGCATATTTAAAAATTTGTAGATGTTCCAGTTGGGTGTAGATCTCCAGACTCAAAGAGCGGGAGCTTGAAATCTAAATAATTAGTTCATCAACGCTTCTACATGCCTTGTATGTCAGTAACGCCTTATCTACTTCAATGTAAGAAAATACCTCTTGTACTCTGAGACTATTATATACAGGGTGGAAATTTGGCAGGCGTGTTACAAAGCATTTTGTAGCAAGACCCTGTCACACGTAACACTAGTGCCCGAAGCCCGAAGGCATTTGTCGCTGCCACGCGAAATACGACTTTATACGGAATATACAGGACTCATTATTGGTCGAGTCCGACATAAAATAGACTCGTGGGTGCCGTATCGGAAACACTTCCGTAAATGGACTTTCCTATTATTGAATTTGTCATGGCGTTCGATACTCTTTTATGTTTTTTTTCTTTTAATAAAGATATATTTAAGAACTTCAAGCTTCGGGTTTTTGGTTACATTTTTTTAAACTAACCTTTTTTGGACTGATAAGCAATCGGTTATTCATCAGCATTGAAGTTTTGTATTTTGTTACTATGTATTTAAATTACTTCAAGAACCCGGTTCAAGCGTAACTTTATCGACCCATACAATGCCAGGGTAGGTCTACGCTTAGCGTTTGTACTGAAAATAACCTACAACCAAAGTCCTTAAATAGGAATATTTTTACAGTCAGTCATGCATGTGGTTTTAAGAAATTAGTTGAAATATATTACAGCAGAACGTCCGGATAATAACTTTGCGTTTTACGCGTTATGCGAAGTTTTTAAAAATAAAAAAAAATTATATTCAAAACTGTGCGGCGGTCGACTCTGTCAATTGAATGATAGGAACGAATGGAACGAATGAATTTTACGAAAGTGTAGGCGAATGACTAAAAAGTAGACGTTAAAAAAAGAATTTTCACGGCTTTTTGACTGTTCATGGACTTATGTACGCCTTTTATATGAAACCGAGCAATTTCTATAGGGAACGAGATTAACGAATCAATCAGGTGCCAGACCAAACCGGTTACGTTGGGACACAGTGCCAATTCCACAATGTATATTAGCTGCCGGTCTATCTCACAACGTCAATCAATCAATATCAGTACGTCTGAAGCGTCTTGAATTCGATTAGACTGAATTCGATTTGAAATTATGTAACACAATAGTGTATACACACAGAATAAAATTACATTTAAACAATTGAAAATATTACGAGATTTTGTCTTGACATTGCCTACTTTATTTATTTTTAATGACAACATAATTTTTCGTATTAATCGAGTACCCGCACGAACGACAAAAGATTTTGAAACATAATATTCTATTACATTAACACATCAAGTTTATCATAAAACTAAGCAATCAAAATATAAACAATATAGAATATAAGAAATTCATAGATATTAAGGGGACAATCCGCATAAAAAATTGCAAAGTCCCCTAAATTACAAAGCCGAGCAATGCTCTACACTGATAGAAGCTCGGGTGATTCAATCAGGCGCTGAAATAAAGTACCAATAGGTTCTGCACTCTTGTGAACGCGATATCTATCCTACCTTTGACTTTGATTTTAGTTGTGCCTTTGACTTTAATGCTAACTGTACCTTTGACTTTGAAGAACTTGACCAATTAATATATTTATTTACATATAAATTTATTTACACCTGATCTATCGCGATCCGCTTTGTCACAATCACGAGTACCTATATCAAGATATTTCAACTACCATTTTTCCACCAGCGGGTCTACTGGAAGATATTTCAATGTAAAATAGGAGTGCCCTAGTCGCAAACTCTACATCCATTTTTCTTATTATATTTTTTTATACATACAGTTATATTTTTATGTACATAAATAAATAAGTATCTTATTAATATTCCACCATATACACGTAAATAACGAATTATATCCGAGCGATTAATACATTATATTCTGGCTTTACTATCACATACACGAATATTCACATCTAAATTTTAAAATAAATAACAATACTTTCCTTTTAGATTTAAATGAAATACCAAAAAATATAACTGCTACTTACCCAACGAGCACCATGGTGAGGAAGACCGCGAACAGCATGAGCAGCGTGATGAAGCAGGCCAGAAACAACGTCTGCAGGTCTGAGAACCCTGAAAACACGGATAGAACTACGACAGGTCACATGCTAACGGTAACATTAATTTAGGTACCTATTACACCTCAACAATACATAGATTTTTTATAGAACAGATGCAGTGTGTAAGGCCGCTTATGCTAAATGGTATTCCGTGTAGATAATTAGCATTTGGACATTTCCTTTCATATGAAGAAGTTATAAATTATTTGTGTTTCAATCTGAAATGCTTCAGATCCTAAAGACGATCCTATGAGTGCTCAAGAGTAGCAACAGGCCTGTGACCAAACTTAACTATGACTGATACGAACTATTACTCATGACATGTATGAACTGAACCAATGTCACTGCGGTCGTATTCCTGCACTCCGATTATCAATTAATACTAACAGTAATCTTATTATCAATTAATTGTAACTAAATTAATTGATACACATAGTCTCATTACTGCAGTCCTGTTCAAAGCAAATTGCATACGCCCGTAGATGGCAGTTCCCACTCGTAACAGCTGCCAACTCATTTGCTATTGTCTTCACATAAACAACTTTTATGTCACGTAACAGATGGCGTTAGCATGCAAAACTGTGTTACGCTGTAAGGACAAAGACATTTGGAATTCAATACTCCCTGCCTATCCCGTAAAAAACTTAGCGCGATTTCATAGAAATATTGTAGAAATACATTTAAATGTAAATGTACATTGTATTTAAGTGTAGTCAAGATGTCGCACATTATATTTTTATCATTTACAAAACAACCTTTTATTATTTCTACTGCCTCGTTGGTCGAGTGGATGCAAGCGCGAAAGCCGTAAGTTCCTGGGTTCATATCCCGGGTCGACTGCTATTGGATTTTTCTAATTTAGAATATCTCGTTGTGACTCAGAGTGTGAAATTGTATCCGGTGCAGGGCAATAGGCTCACCACCTATTCCATGGGATTTAAACGTAACTGGTGAAACGTGGAAGTGTACTACACTCCTCTGCCTACCCCTTCGGGGATTATAGGCTTGGTGTTACGGTATTATTTTAAAATTAGCTAATTTGACAAACATAATTATGTATCATTGATATTGGCTATGCTATCGAATTGCGACATCTGTTTTGACAGATGTAGTGAAAATTAAAGTAACAATAAATCAGTAAATAAATGAATAAATTTATCTCCTAGGAAAACAAAACTTGTGCAAAAATCCGACTCCGTATTGTGTAAAAACTTTCAGTAATAGCATTCCGTGATTCCGCCCACGTATACTCACGTAAACACTCTAACGTTCAATTACTTGTCGGCGAAGGCGACCTGTGCTCCTACTTACTAACATAACGATAACGCCCTTTGGGTAATCGACACTTCGTAATGAGTTTTCGTGATAAGGCCGCTTGTTGACAGGCCCATACTTCATATAAATGCTTAACAGCGTATATAGTATATGATAATACAAAACCTTCGTACAGGAATAGTAGCATGTATTTCGTGTCCACTTTTCAATATCCATGTTGGTGAATAAGAAATATATGTATATAAACAGTTAGTTTATTTACTTATTAATAATATATTGCCATCATTACTGCTTGTTTACTCGATTAGTTATTTATAGGTAGAAAAGTGTCTACCAAAGGGTTGTATGAGCACGACAGTGTGTACACAATCCAGGATAGGGTACAGAAAGAGAGTTGAAGTTCTTCTTAAGGTTCTTAAGGTTCCCATGTCGGATCGTCGTGCAGTGTTCCGGGTTTGGGTTATAAGGATAAAATTATATAGATAACCAATATATGTATTTTATATCTGAGTATAGTATGTGTATTTGTCTAGGTTTGAAACAAGGAATCCCGGTGTCAAGGCTTACGGCTCAGAGAGTCACTATTATTGTTCCTGGCATATACTTAATCTTATCGTGGCGGTAAATACAGTTTGTGTTCGAGCAAAAGTAGGTTATAACCTGATAATGGGCTATCAGTGAGTAGTTTAAGCAAGTTCTCCCTCCTGCACGAACTCTCAACCCTAATGTAGCCGCGATTTTACTCGCTTAACGTTTTAGTGGAATATTCTCGAATAACCGTTCAGTGAGAAGTGTAAAAGCGATTATATTAGCATCTAAATGCATTGAAATCATTCGAAGTTCGATGGATTTGTAGTTTTGTTCTATAAAAATTTTAAATTGATCACAAATAAACTTTTCTGAATATAATATCATACAAGAGCAATCCATTACTTAAGAGGGCCATCGATAAATTTATAAAGACAAACATTGTCTATTTACGAGTATTACCAAAATGTTTAAGTTGTGGATCATGATAGTAGTAGTGAACATCCAAACATCCAATCTTAAATAGGACTCGTATCCTCCCATAAATCTGATTGACCAATTCCTTAAATTAGTAAATCGTCATCAACTTGTCTCTCTCTACTGCTGGACATAGACCTGTCTTCAACATGCAACATTCAGTTTCTGTCTGGAGCTATACGCAGCAAATTTGTAAAAAGGTAATAATATTTCAAAAGATTTTGTCTTTAAAGTAATATATTATATGGATATAATATTTCCACATTTCGACACAGTACTAGAAAAGTTAGACAATTCACACAATATACATAAAAAAATCAATCATTCCAGCCAACCTGTAACTTATACTTTTGTACCGAAAACATCCATTCACTGGACTCGCAAAGGTGTTCCCGCGGGATTTCAGACAAATTCACCCGTCCCACGCTTTAATATAGATCCGTTAATTTATCAAAGGGGTTCGCGGGATTGAGAATTTAAGCCGATACGGGATTTGACACGCGTTGGGAAACATGTTTTTGTTATCCCGGTTAACCGAGGTGAGACAAATAAGCGTAAACATGTTTCGCGAGGTGTATGTACTCGTACCTGTCACGGTCATTGCCGACCTTTTATTTTTGGTCATCTAATGCGAACAATTTAATAAACGACTACAGTAAGCTTGTGATAATCTTCAGTAAATTATGTATTTATTGCCGACGCGAAGCTTTTGAAGTGTTTTATGTTTGTAACGTCATTACCAAAAGGATAGAATCATAGCTGTGAGTCTTAACAAGGATTTTCTTTGTTTATCTACTTGTAAAATAATTCTGTTAATTTGATTCGGAGCTCAAAAGTGTTCTTGGTAAACTTAAAAAATGTTTCGCGGTCTGAGAAAAAACCAAATGGTACTTTCTTCAAGAGTATTGCGACACCGGATTAGTTATCGAAACGTAACCTGCAGGTCATGTCACATAAAGAGCAATGTATATAATATGATAAAACATAGACAAAATACATAAACGATGAGAAGAGTTTTAATGTCAAAATGACAGCTAATTGACAGTTGGGAGACTGAAAAAGCATAATATACGAGTAGCTTAATAATAAAGCGATAAAAGTTAAAAAAACATTGGTCTCTCTACGTTTAATGAAAATTGTTCCAGAGTATTCGGAAATGGGAGCCCTGTATTTATTTGATTGGGGTTCCGTAATGAAACGGTTAGAAGCGAATTAATTTGGGCAACGGATATAAAAACATTCCGAGGAACGTAACGTCATTCGGTTCCGGTACGTGTGGAATGCTTGTAGCTTTCAGCAATTACATCGGGTTGTCGAGCCTTGTGATTCTTTATGTTCCATTAGCTATTTGTCGTCTTACGTTGGAATGTTCTGGACCTGTGTAGGTTATAATATCTAATTAGAAGAAATTAGATCTTTTATACATTGCATTTGCTCATTAACATCTGTCTGTTTTAGTTTACTGCTGGACATAGGCATTCACTGAGGGATTTTTGCCCTTATGGACATAATTAGGTGGAGGCAGGATTATTCCTTATGTTGGTCATGCGGATTTGGGACCGCAGAGCACGGCTTCTCGCACCGTCTCCGCTGCGATCCGTAGGCGGCTAGGTCAAGTAGCCGTGCCTAGGCAAACTGCAACGACTTGCGATCTGACAGTACCATGCTTAGTTGTCTCTTACGAAGCCCTGACATCCCTATGGAATGGTATCGGTATAAAGTCGGGGTATGTTTTCTTCCTGCATCCCTAAACGGATATATTTACTGATTTATATTATTAGTATATATATTTATTAGAATACATAAACTTTATAGAAGGAACTAAATGTTTTATAGCCTACATTCCATGTACTTGACGCGATATATTATGTATGTCGGAGACGGTCATTCGTATGAACATTGAACATATCGAAAATAGTCATTGGTGCTGACGTTAAACGAAACGCAGCACTATAGCTGGCAGCACCAATGTCAATACCAGCAATGTCAATACTTGGCTAACTTCATGTTACAACAGAGTCTAGCTGGTGGGGAGACGTTGGATGAAGACTGATTTTCTAACCTGCCGTCGAAGAGAGCAGATCCTCCACTCTAGGATCTGTTACTCGTTTCGTTTGCCCAGTGTGTTAGTGTTCTCTATAAGACAGGCTAATCTGTAAAGCTTCAATAAAAAGTGATTATGGTGTACTCGCTGTTTCTCTTTGTTCGATTACCCACATACTCACCCAGACTGTTTTACGAAAGTGCAAATAACACCGCCAACCCGAGGTATCCGACATGTATAATAATATTACGTAAATGTCGCCGTATGATTGTAAGCAGCCTTGGAAAACTTGTAAAATATAAAAATCGCACATACTAATTTCAATTTAACGGATTTTATATCAATAGTTTATATTTTATTCCGGCAAAATCATAAATTATGAGCTGAATGATACTTGCATGCAACGGAATGCATCTTACGCGCTGTGTCATTTGTTATATACTTAAAATGTTCACGTTGAAACATACGAGCACGTATCATGATGTGACATATACACGTTCGGAGGATTTTCGTTTCATTTTTTCTTTTTCGACTTTCCAATATAAGCATTATTCTTAGCCGAAGTTAATCAGTTTACGTTAACAAAGTTACTACTAAGTACAAAATGTCAATAGTGTGTCACGAAACTGGTATATGTATAGCACCGGACCTATGTCCACTGATGACGATGTCAATGATGACATTTACTTAACATTTGTATACTAACACAATGTGTTTAAAGAATCCGTTATTGCAAAATGGATGCAAAATGACAGCAGTTGCACCAATTTTTTTACTAGGCAGGTGCTTAGGCGTGTTTCCCTTTGAAGGATAATGTAGAGAGACACATTAATACATCTTAATCGTCAATAGTAAAAATTCTCAACTTAAAAATTAGTTAGCGTTGTGTCTACATTACCCAAATATACTCACTTGTGTCCGGCGCCAGATCGTTATCCACCTCATGACCCGTTATGTTACCCAGATTATAAGCACTTTTATTCTCATTCATTTTTGACGGCTTTAACACCTCAACCAACTCTACATAGTCCACTTTCCTCAAAATGTCACTCGTGTTCCTATCCGTCTTCTCTAAATTATTATCACTAATTCCAATATCTTTTGTAAAATTTCGACTTGTTACATCGCTCTCGTTAATCTTGCCCGCAATCAAGAATTCGAAACGTGGCGGCTCAACAAATTCTGAATCCGATTTGAAAAGTATATCCGTCAGACTCTCCTCGCGATCCGACTCCGAATCCATCATCTCATCTAGGAGTGGGCTTGATATGTTTAATTGCTTCTCAAAAGCCATCGCGTCTTCTTTAGGTATACCTAGTATACCCGTTTGGTCTTTCATAATCTTTTCCGACAGTGCTTTGTCTCTGTCTTGCTCAGCATTCACTATAGCCTCCATTTGAGTATCCGAGTTCTTATTCATTTCTTCGAGCGTCTCTTCATTAGCGACTATTAGTGTGTCGGAATTAGAAGCTACAGGTATACTAAAAGTGCTATTGTTATTGGAATAATCCAGAGTGATATCAGTAACATTACCATCGGAGTAGGGTCTTGCTTGAACTATGTCAGCGGAGAGAAGAGAGTTTAAGAGGAAGAACATGAGTTTTAATTTGACGTTCGTCATTTTCGTGCTGAATTTAAAGTTTCATAGTTTTTTAATTGCAGTCAAGCGTTCTCGAAAGTTTTCATTTTATTCTGGCTCGTTCACTCCGGAGCTGCGCCGCCGACCTGCGAAAAAGTTTACTATTAACAATCGAAGTTTGCAGTAATCTGATTTTAATTAAGTTTTCGAGTAAAGCGCCCAGCTCGTTTTCATTTATTTTAAAGTTCAAATTTTTAAACTTCTCCAATTCTCTATGAAAACAACCAGTTAACATTGAATCTACAATTTCTTTTTTATTTACACTCGTCTTTGAAGTAGAATAAAATGAATGGTCTTTGTTAATTTAGGTGAAGAATCGCACAGCAATATAAATATATATATACATATAAGGAACCGCATGAAGCCTGTTATATTGAAGCTGGAGATAATGGATATAGCCATATAAATCAGGGCCTCTGGCTGTCCTGTCGTGTGACGCTACATAGCCGAGCATTCCAGTTCGTATCATACAAGCTTTATACATGAAAGCCTCGCAATCTGTCACCGTCGTATTGTCGAAAATGTATTCGTGTTGCCAAGGTTTTTGCTGCTCTGTAGATAAAAGATTGTCTTCCTGATAACCAGCGACGTTCATGCGTTCATGATAAAAGTGTACAGGGTTAGAAAAAGAAGAAGAATTATATGGTAATAATATATGATTACAAAACCAATGAGGCAAGAACGTTGAACCCGTTTTCTGATTTATTTAAGCTAGAGAGAAATGCTTATAAATATTTTATACCGTACGGAATATGGAGTAGAAAACCTGAAAGGCGAAGAAAAACGACAAACCAAACCATATCAACGTGGATTCACACACGTAACATTTTGCAGACAGAGCTAAACCTATTTATTTGTGAACTTTCAGCACCGTGGCGTCTCTGTGCATTTTTATCGAAGCGTCGACCAAAAAGCATTTTTTTTTACTTTTCATTTGCTAACTGTAACTTCACTTCTTTAACGTCCGAATCATTTAAAAAAGTTTTATTTAACAGCAGAATAAATTGATAACCAATAGTTAACCCGTGATCTAAATTTTTTTTCATATAATCATGTACTACGTATTACGGTCATGATATAATGGGATTGTGCATTTATCATAAAAATAATTAATAGCCCGTTTCAAAATAATTTAGTGTGACGATAACTTATTACCGGGAATATGTGATACTTTTTGCGAAAGCAAAGCCTCTCACTTCAACGGGAGTGCGAACAAAACCGCGGGCAGTAAGTGCTATGCTATTTTATAATTTTATGGATTGAAAACTATTAATATAAATGTCTAAGTTCTCGAATATTCGATATTATAACGATTATTTCAGCCGCAAAATTCTAAGATATGATACTTTGAGGTTAGCGCATGTGTCGTGGAGAGATATCTGTTCATAAGCGATGTGAGAGATACACACATACCTACTCTACATATATATGTTCATGTCTGAATGTGTGTATCCTAAATACTAGCGTTAAAGATTTATTTTATAACTATTGATGCAAGGGAATCTGGCGTATATTGCATAGAACCGGTTGCCATATCGCACTCCAATTTTCCCGGTTTCAAAAAAAACGTAACATCACGCCTGTAATCCCCGAAGAGGTAGGCAGAGGAGTGTAGAACACTCCCACGTTTCACCAGTTACGTTTACGTCCCACTATGGAATA
>DWJK01000353.1:0-23352 GCA_018248815.1 Croniades pieria auraria
CCTCAATTCCCTCTAAGTGCAGATTGCCGCCTTTGATTCTAAACGACTTAAATATTAAATACGAGACTCTCATCAATACTCATCGTTCCACTGTTGGGCATGGGTCTCCGTGAACAACCTGGAATAGAACAGATAGTAACCAAAACGGAGCGCATTTATACTAACATGTACTAATAGTCCTCGTTTCTGCAGGCATCTTGCTAACTGTCATCAACTGACGTCTAATCAAATCTAACTACCTAACTAGCCGATTAGCCAATGAGCCAACGAGCTAACTAAATATCTAACTTCACTTGAAAAATATTCGTTCTTCCAATATTACTATAAATCTTTATTATCAGCGTGAGAACTTACAACAATTTTAAATTGCAATTTTGCATAGTAGGTATTTAAAAAGCTGCAGGCAGATGCTGAATGCGACAAGGCGAGGACAGGGCGAGATGGCGCTCATTGGGGAGGCCTATGTCTTGCAGTGGATTGAGATAGGCGAATGACGATGACGATAGTATTTAAGTTTAAAGTGTTTTATTAAATAGGCGTACAGTTTTGGCCTTTGTCAAATGAACTGCCGGAGTCGTATGGCGGTTATGTTTTGCGGCTGTCGACCATACTTCATTGTCAAAGGAGGTGAGATCAAAATCTTATTACAAACTCTTTGAAAAACTTTATGCACTATGAAATAAAAAACAAAACTATCAAAGTCCTAAATAATATGTCAAAATCATTAATTGTTACGGAAAATTTTGATAGATTGCAAACAAATAATAAAAATACGCAAAGTTGTTAAAGAATATACATTTCGCGCTATTTTCGTTCGTTTTAACTTTTTAAAGATGGCGACGTATGCGACGCTCATGGGATGGCGTGCATCGGCCGGAATGTTGAAATACTCATCAATTTGCCCAAGAATCTTGCAAAGTGTTCCTGCCTACCCCAATGCACCGAAATCAACTATTATTCACATATCAAGAAGAACGTTATTCGGTTAGCGAGTAAATTATTATATACATCTTTTTATTTTACGTGTCATTTTGACATTTAGTACTTACGATTATCTTACAATATTGCTTATATTTTAGGTAACTATAGTATTAAATAGTAGAGGTCAATAGCGTTGAGCTTTCTATTGCCAATGTATATTTATATATTTCAAATCCAAATATATTTCATATATCGCTTTGACAACAACGAAAATAATAAGGTAGAAACAAGAAGTGCCCATTCAGAAATTGGTCAAAATATAAATGATTTTAGTATCGGTGTATATTGACGAATTTTATATTATATTTAACCAAACATCAATCTAGGAAAAGCACTTCAGGTCGTAGTGTTGGAGATATTTGGCAATCGCTGATCATTGCCTGATCTGTAACGGAGCTGGCGTGATCGTATACTAATAAGTATTATTATTCAAACATGAACGAGACGATGTCCGGCGTGGAGGTGTCCGCAGTGCAGTTCGACCTGATGCCGCCTAAGTTCAGGCTCCACAGGGACGTGATTTTCAGCCTTGAGGATCTGTATGGTTCGTTGGTTTAACCAGAAATCACCCTCAAAGGTGGAGACGTCTGTGACTGGTCCTAAAAAAATCTTTATTCTTTCGTGACTGGTGACAGATGCCTTTGAAATCCAGTGACCGTTTATTAAATACAAAAAATTAAAAACCGAATATAAACTGATACATGTACTCGTGCGTGTCGCGTTATCTAAAAATAGCGTTTCTCTAGCGATCTTTGGTCTATTATCTATGGTTTTTAAAATTTTTCGCAATAAACAATACCGTATCAGCAAATTATCTTTCATTAATATGCAATTATGAACTTCATGAATTACATTTTAATTATCCAACGGTTTAATTTAATTTAATTATCCGTAACGTTTTATCAAGTTCTGTTTTACTTAAAAATTTGCTCTGTTTGATTGCCAATTATTTTCCCGTTCTTTGGTCATTTTTGATAATTGATCTAGCAACACTAAAGTTGATGCTAGCGCCCCTCCACACGTCAGCATCCAGTTGATGCTAGCGCCCTCCACAGCATCGTCAAAGCAACGCATCCTTCCACTTCAATAGCATGTTGAGTTCTATCTTCATTAACTAACATGCAAATTTTTATGCAGATAATGTAAAGAAGCCTTAAGCCTATCATTATGAGAGGAGATGATCCATGTTCCAACAGTGGCGTGATAAAAGGGTCAAAAGAAATAAAAATGTAAAAATGGGCGTCCATAAGCGCATCAATCTCGAACAGAATATATAACTGAATTGTAAATTTTTTGCATACAAATTTGCACCTTAGGTAATGGAGATAGAACTCAATATGTTATTAAAGTGTAACAGTTAATGGTGACGCTTTGCTTCGACTCTGTCTTAGTGAGAATTGAGTCTAAGACTGTTTTAACGTTCAATGTATCCTAATTTCGTAAATTGGGATATGAAAAGTATATTTTTAATTTCAATGATATTCTTGTCACTTTTCGGTTGAGCTTCTTTCGCCCCGGAATAGGACTGTCACTGGATTTTTGTTTTAAATTCTTGTGGTTTTTTGATTTCATACTGTGTCAAGCTTAAATAGCCTACTCTTTTATTTCTCGTACAAAATTACATTTTCATTCCTTGTCGTATTATATTAAATAATAGTTGTTTCAACATGAATTAATTATGTATTTAGCAAATAAAACGAAAAAATGTACACGCTCTTATCTTCAACGTTATTTGATGGAATTTGTACTTCATTATTAAAGTTATGATAGATTACTGGTTTTGTCGTTAAATAACAGTGAAACATGTAATGATAATTTCATGAATCCGGCACAAGTTACAGTTCTTAAAAAAATATTCTATAAGGCCCGTGAAGTGTGCCAACTCGCATTTGTTCAGTGTGGCAGACTATGGCCTTAACCCTCTTATTCTGAGAGGAAACCCGTTCTCCGTGTAGAGAATAAAGTAGAATGATATAAGGGCTATAAAAAGTTTAAAACGCAGCACTATATATGCACCAGCTTTACTTTATGTCACTTTGAAACTTTTTTAGCTATTTTTCATTTTTTTTTATATACAACGCAAGTTTTTATAATGCACCGTTGTTTTTTTACGATATTACTTTTTGAATGTATAACCCGCAGAAGATAACTGGGCACTTCGCTGTGATGACGTAATAGCGAGACTGACGCCCCGAAGGCGAGAGCAGTAGACATTGGTAGTTGGAGTGAGATGGCGGGAAGGCGAGAGCATTCCTAGCAAGTGTCAAGTTGATTTCTGCGTCGAAACACAAACGTCGACTCTGCGCTACTGGGACTAGCTTTACAACTAAATCTAGTCCCACCAGCGCTGAGTCGAAACGACACGTCGCGAGCATATATGTACTTTCATTTTTATAGTATATTGAGTTCTATGTCCATTAACTAACGTTCAAATTTGTATGCAGAAAATTGATAACGCAGTTACACATATGGTTCCAATTGTCGCGCTACTGTGTGTATCTATACCCGTCTTTATATTTTCTATATAGAAATTTACATGTTAGTTAATGGAGATAGAACGCAACATGCTATTAAAGTGGAAGTAAAATGTTACTTCGACTCTGCTGCAATGGGAATTGAGCCTAAATCTTTTTATACAAGGTGGGCCATTAAGTTGAGCGGATTTCAAAGAATCATAGAAAAGAAACTACATTTATAATAAAGTAAACAAATGGGAATTTAATTTATTTTAAATAACATCACTGAGATGTGTGCCATCTAAACCTATACACTCCTCGAATCGTGAAAGGCCTCAAATTCGTGAAAATTCGTTGGCACTTTTCTCGTGGGATACGTGGGATAGCGGACATCTCGTCGCAAATGTTGTTTTTTGAGCTGGGCAAACGACGTCGGTATATGGGCGTAAACGCGGCTCTTGAGGTACTACCAAAGTATAAAAAATCCAATAATGTGAGATTTGAGCTCTGGGGAGGTAACCGAATGTCCCCTGGACGCGATATCAATTTTCCACTAAACATTTCGTTTACAACAGCTAAAGACTCATTGGATGTATGGGATGTCAAATCCACTTAAATGAAAATGATTTTCATCGGATAAGGGAATATTGTCCAAACTTTGAAAACGCTCTAACATTTTTTCGGCAAAAGCACGGCGTCGATGGTGGTCATTCGGTTTCAATTTCTGTACTAATTCAAAGATTTTAAAGATTCAAAGATTTTATTGAATACACATTAATGCATCGACAAGTTTATATGATTCGTAAGCAGCTGCAGTAGTAAAAACTGTGTCACAGCTACTTACGCCCCCCTCGGGACAGAAGTATGTGCACATAAAATCATATAAGAATCGATTACAACAGGAATATGAAAAGAAAAATAGATAAATGAATAATAATCTAAACATGATGTAGATTACAGTGATCAACTACATCTATCACATAAAATATATTTTAAGATATTGAAGTTTATACGGGCGAAATTTAAGATCTTTTACCAAAATACGCCTTTATATGGCGAGCTCAGATGATCTCTTTCGGAATGATAACTGAGGATCGCGCCGTACGGACGTCGCAACTTCGCTTAGTTTTCTCCGTTCGTATGGACCTCGGACTCCCTGCAGGTTTTTGATTCAGTGTCGAACCCGTAGACTGGAACTTTTCGACCAACGACCTGATCACACTCTCCCTAGGACACTGATATAGTTCATGTAAACTAAACTCAAAGCGAAATAGACGCCGCGCAATAGTGCACGACGCGCCATTTTTGTAATAACCCTTGACACGGAACGCGCGCTGCTCACTGGTGAAACGCTCTAGGCGACTAAATTTCCGAGAACCAAGCTACTTATCCCCACTACCCGCGCCCCGCGGTCGCGCGCCTGTCACGAGCAATGTGATTTCGAAATTCGCGCGCCTTTCTGGCCCGCCATGTAGTACAAATGTTTGAGTGTATTGTAGTAAGTGTATTTATATATTTTTATTTTTCACTAGCGTCCCTCGGTGGTACAACAGCGTTGTTCGTCGGTGCTAGCGTCCTCACGGTCGTGGAAACAGCACTCTTCATAATTCGACATATTATTGCATTCGTAATGGAAAAATTACTAAATTATTGGTGTAGTTGTCAAAAGCCACAGTAATGTCTTAAAAAGAATTGTAAATAATCGTACATCACTGATATTTCACTAAATGTTTATCAAAATAGGGAAATGTGTATGATAATAGTAGGTAGGTAATTTTGTTTAGTAACTAGTATGAAATGATGTTAGTATAGACTATTATATTTTACGTTTTAAATAGTGGAGTTACTAAGCGCGTAACTTAGGTATAAGTAACCTCAATCAGGATGTATTGTTGTTTTGTTATATATTTATATAGAATTTACCTAGTTATACTCATATAGTGTGAACTTGAAATAAATAGCATCCATTGAAGTTTAAATACAAAATGTTTAAAAGAGGTAAGTAAAACTTTTATTTCATTTGTTGGTTATTTTCAGTTTTTATTAGTTTTTGTACAATAACCTAATTAACGTCATCCACTGATAAGGAAATATCAATACAATAATAAATCTGCATAAACAAAACGCGAAATGCGGCTATCAGAACTGTCACATCATAATCACAAGTGTCATTTAGGCCCCGCCTATGTGATGCCAATTTATTTATTTTCGAAAATTCTAACACGATCTAACAAAATATAGCCAACGAACGACCGAAAATATGTTCATTACGATTATAAGTTTTCTATTTAAGGCCATTTATTATGTTACATCGTTTATATTTTGTTTTGTTTGGTATCTACACGCAGTGCTGCCGTTCGGTCTCGACTTCGGTGTTTTTGGTATAGCGGCGTATTATATGACAAGATTGAGGAAGCCAGACTTTGAGAATGTACATCACATCTTCGGACCAGAACCTGGGACGAAGGAGAGCGAACTACACCCCGAGAGAGTTGTGAAATGCATCGCCCATAGAGGAGCCGGACTGGATGCGCCAGAGAATACATTACATGCTTTTAAATACGTAAGTCCCTCTTTAATGATTATTGCTCATTATTTTTGTGCCGTCTATAAAAAAAAACCGGGTGATTCTATAAAAATGGCGGGAATTCGGTTATAACACAGATTAAAAATTGTGTTATGCAATTTTTGGCAAGTATAGTTTTTAAATTAGCCTGAATCAGCTAAATGAGACTGCGATAGTCTTATGGTCGTTGTATGTAAATTATTTAATGTTACATTAAATCATATACAATATAACATATTTTTTACATTGGAATGAATTGTTTTTAATATTTCTATCACTGATGTTTGTATACTGAAGCTATATAACAGATGTCGATGTCTTCTATAGCACTAAAACCTGGCAAACTTTTCTCTGAATACTTTCAAATTACATACTTTCCCTAATACTGTAGAATTTAAACACATCTCACCTGTCAGTACCAAATATTCTCACAGCAAATTATTTGTTTATACATATTTTCACAGTGTGTAGAAAGGGATTGCAATTTCATAGAACTAGATGTGAGAACGTCAAGAGATGGTCGTCTTGTACTGCTGCATGATCAGGGGCTGGAGCGGCTGACAGGCAGCGATATAACTGATGTCCACATCATGGACTGGGACAGCATCAAACACATTGATGTTGGCGCGACACATCCTAATAGGTGAGTATATTTGTCATTTAAAATGTAAAAAAAATAAATGTTCTGTCCCTTTAATTGTTCCACTGTTGTATACAAATAGGTATTCCTTATCATATCTTAGCAAATCTTTTATTTTCTGGCCCTTTTGTCATTTCACTATTGGACATAGGTACATACATGGATATGGAATATGGTGGTCATGACCCCCAGTCATGAGGACACAATTGAGAAGAAGACAAATTTACTATTACCGTCACTAGACAGCCTCTTTGGTCGAGTGGTTGCAAGTGTGACTGCCTGTCTGGAGGGCCTGGGTTCAAATCCCGGATTGGGTACTATCGGATTTATCTAATTTATAATTTCTAGTATGCAAGTAGTTGCAAGTGTGACTGCCTGTCTGGAGGGCCTGGGTTCAAATCCAGGATTGAGTACTATTAGATTTATCTAATTTATAATTTCTAGTAATGATTCAGAGTCTGGATCTGTGTCCGGTGTATGGCAATAGGCTCACTACCTATTCCATTGTGTGATGTAACTGTAACTGGTGAAACATGTTAGTGTATGACACTCCTCTGCCTATCTCTTCAGGGATTACAGGTGTGATGTTATGTGTTACCATCACTCTTCAACACATCTTGAACGAGTACAGGAGCCTTCCGACTTTCAAATGTGCTTGCTTTAATAAAATATTGGGTAATACTGTTAAAAGTTTTGTGAGTGGCATAGTTTATTTTATCATTTTGTCATTATCAATCCTTTTAGCATTGCAACTTGGACACCGATCTCTCAGAATGGGAGGAGTTGGCCTATATGGCCAGATGATTATCTCATTCAAATTTTGTTTTCCCTTTGTAATCTCTCAAAATTTCATTCATAACAAGGGTTGACACACAAAAGCTGGACAGTTTTAAATCCTCTGTTGAAGATTATCAAGTGACATTACAAGATAGTCTTTAAAAAAACATGATATTTTCAGGCAGCAGTTCAAAGAGGCGCATTTGTGCCTCCTGGATCAAGCTTTGGATTACCTACTGGCGAATAATGTGAAAATGATCATCGATGTCAAGGGTGATGATCAAGAGGTAGGTTCAGGATCTAAAGGCCTGCCAATATCGTCTTGCGATGTGGTGGTCACCAAAATGAGTTAAGATTTTGTAAGCATAATGCTTGATCAGGCACCTGAGTCTCAGACATCAGGAAAGGGAGGCATAACAGCTAATGTGTAAGCTCAGAAGTGTATAATCCATAAAATTTCCAGGTAGTAAATGGAATACTGAAGGCCTACTCCAATCAGCCGGTGCTGTACAAGTTTGCAGTGATCACTAGCTTCAATCCTCTTGTGCTGTACAAGGTATTATTAGATTGTTAAAATGGATTACCAAATAGGACGTCACTGTTATAAGTTCACTGTTTATTTTTGTTGTTCTTTACATACATACATATATACATATATATAAATATGTATATGAGTTTGTATGTACATATGTGCGTGCGCGTGAGTGCGTGAATGCGTGCGTGTGTGCATGCGTGCGTACGTGGGTGAGCGTATGTTTGTGTGCGCCTTAGTTTGCTGCGTGCGTCTCAATGTGTACACAGATACACAATAATATTGAAGTATAATAATAGTTAATTTTTCACTGGACAACTTTCACAATATTCAATATTTGTTTTTACTTTTGTGGGGAAGTCAATGATAGCCATTTATACTATTTTAATGAACTCCTCACTTTAAAACAAAAATCACAATAGATCCTTCAATTCCAGATACGTAGTAAAGACCCACAAATCGTCGGAGCCTTGAGCTACCGTCCCTACTGTTTCAGCGTGCTGTCATACGATGCCGAGAATGGACCTACTAATCGTAGGTGAGTGTATGGAGCACATCCAAAGGCAAGTCCTACCTTAACACAGTTTATCATCATCATCATCATTGTCACCATCATCGGCATCAGCCTACTCCCGTCCACTGCTAAACATAGGTCTCTCTGATAGCATATGTTGAATACTTTTCATACTGTCCTCTATGAAAAATAGTGATCTATAGAACCATG
Organism: Croniades pieria auraria; assembly: GCA_018248815.1. Classification (NCBI taxonomy): domain Eukaryota; kingdom Metazoa; phylum Arthropoda; class Insecta; order Lepidoptera; family Hesperiidae; genus Croniades; species Croniades pieria. The sequence goes on from DWJK01000353.1 coordinate 8,677, forward strand.
AAACACATCGTGTCTATTTGTTTGTGAACTCGCTGATGAGTAAACACATTTGTCTTATTAGTCTATACGTATGTGAATCAATCTGTTTGTTGGTCAATTTGTTCATAGGTTTGTGAACTTGTCCTATGTACATGTGTTTGTGCGTGATGACGCATAGGAAACCCAAGTGTGGTACTGTATCTAAAAATTATTCTTTATTTAAAATAAAACAGATTCGGTGACAAGATAATACTGCACGCGCTGTCGCGTGTCGCCGACACTCTGCATTCGCTGTTGTGGCGCCTCATCGCCCGCTGGTGCAACGTCAGCGCGGTGCTGCTTCACAAGGATATCGTTAGCCCGTGAGTGGTACATTCTTTCACTCACTCATTGGTAGAAGTTAGAACTCATATCTAGTATCCATTAGACTGCTGTGGATGTTAAAGGTCAATTTCCTTACATAATGTTTTCGATTTTGTTTTTAAGTTTAATATGATAATTAAAACTGGCGATACGTGGGAGCGTACTACACTCCTCTGGTTACCTCTTCGGGGATTACAGGTGTGATGTAACTTTTAAAAAAATAATGATTGAATTGACATCCTCGTTGGTCGTTTTTTTCAAAGGGCCACTGTTGATCGAGAGGTCCTGGGTTCGAATCACGGGTCGGGTACTATTAGATACTTATAACTTAGATTGTTTTGTAGAAAGTTTTAGCGGTGACTTGGAGTCTGGTTTTGTGTCCGGTATATGGCAATAGGCTTATCATTTATTCCATGGTGGGACGTAAACGTAACTGGTGAAACGTGGGAGCTTACTACACTCCTCTGCCCATCCCTTCAGGCATTACAGACGTGATGTTACTGTGTAAAAAACTTTCGTGTATCGTATAGCTACATACGAACCGAATCAATGTGTTCTAGAAGCGAAGTCCAGTACTGGAGGTCGCTGGGTGTCTGGTGCATAGGATGGTGTGTGAACAGACCCTTGGAGAAGCTGTACTGGCGGGCGGTGCTCAAAGCGCCCTACTTGGCCAACACGCTGCTCGGCGAACCTGAGGTGTGAGAGAATTATAACTGCATGTAGTTGGTAGGGGGCAGTTTTGACTAGAACCCTGTAATGAAGGTCTGATCTGGTTCACTTCGGGTTACCCAAGTATATGAGGTGGATAGTTCATGTACAAAGGCGAGCATTATAGGGCGCCATGGTGCTTATTGGATCAACGCTATGTCCAGGGGTGGACTGAAATAAGCTGATGATGATGATCTGACATGTTGTTAGCAAGTATTCAGAGAGTATAATTGTTTTGGACATGCAAACATCAGACTATGAGTAATTGTAACCAAATTTGCATTTGTATGTGTGAATGCTCACAATTACTATGGTAAGTAAACTACACAGAAGTCTTCCAATATTGACAAATTTAAGGTATGTCATTATAGTCTTGTTGACAGATACAAGTTTTACTTGATCGAGTGATTGAATGATTGATTGGTCGATTGATTGTGTGATTGCCGAAATAATTAATTTGTACCTCGTTTAAGTGATTGCTTAATTGATGTCTTGAATGATTGGTTGATATATTGAGTGAATGATTGCTTGATTGTTTAATGTATATTTTGAACGAGTGTGTACTTGTTTTATTAATATTGTCTTGATTGTGCTATGATTTAATTAAGTTAGTGAGTGATAGGTATATGTTTAGTCTTTGGATCTTGATCATGGGTTCTGTTACCACCATACTGATTAGACTGTTGATGTACCGCTCCGAAGTGATCATGATCTGGTCTCACGGTGGATGGCAATGACATTTTGCAGGCAGAGAACAAAAGGGCACACAAGAAGTCGATGACGGAGGTCGCCGATAAGATGGAGACGGAACGCCGTCTGTCCTCCGGACAGAACTGACGAGCGGGCCGCGGGGGCAGGGGTGGAGCCGGAGGGCGGCGGAGGAGACTTGTCTTGTAACATCCATCACGGATCTTGGGCTCTTGGCTGATTTGTAGCGAATGAAGAGTCAGTTCGCGGTCACTAGAGAGCGTTGTCGCATCACGTCATGATTGACAGTTGGGAGCTGTCAACTGACAGCAGACAACTGCCAACCGTCAGCTGTCAGTATCAATCGCGTGATGGGGAGTATAGTGAACTTCTTCCAAAGATAATAAATCGCGTGGTTTTATTGGGCAAATGGATAGTTACTTTAGGGTGGATTGGTAATTTGGAGTTGTACGAATTTCTCCTTGCTCTCGCAATATATTGGTAGCATTTTGTCGCTGCAAAATGTCGAGATCTCAGTATCCGTGACGGTTGTAGTGTTGAAAACTAAGAACTTGTTTAGAAAAACTCTTTGATGTTGAAGATTTAAGTGAAGTACATATTTGTATAGCGCTGGTTCCTCGCTAATATGTGTTTGAATTTGACGCGAACTAGGTGGCGTTAGTGGCATCATGAATTTCTTAATTAGATGGCGCTGATCTCTGTTTTTTGATTAATAGAAAAAACAACTGTCGGCTTCTTACCAACCAATTGTCTCACCCTTGCACCTGTAGTTTGACTAAATCCAATAAAATTTCGTCCGTAGATCGAAGAGCAACGGAGGGTAATCGAAAAGGAGACTGAGAAAGAGATGGAATAAGCATTTATCATTGTCTGTATTGACGGTTAGTTCAGTATTACTTTTTTTTATTTACCTACCATTAAACAGACGAAAATTATTACACTTATTGGTTTAGGAAGCATTTGTCTTGATTTCACGACACTATCATCAACGATTGACGTTATCAGGTAATACATTGGTAACTGCTTTGATGCTGCACATGTCCACAAGCGACGGTGATCACTTACCATCAGGTAGGCCGTCTGTCCGTTTGTCTTGCATTTTAATAAGGATAATATTGGTGCATTCCTAATAGTTCAAATTTGGAACGAAAACAAACCTTGAAATTTGTTTGTTTGAATGTTCCATACAAAATGACAGTAATATGTCACAATCTCTGTACTAATTTCATTCGATATGACATTACTGTAAAGGACCGAATGATTGTGATTAATGATTGAATGTGTTCTACGCCACACAATTTAGACGTCTTAAATTTTTTGATCACCCTTAACGTAAAACCTACTTTACTGGAATTAGTTGTATATCGTTCATTCGTTCATTCATTAACCCATTCGTTCATCACGGTTGCTTTGTAATCTAGTATGGTTGCTTTTTTGCGCATATTGATTGAATCTGAAAGTTTTAATTTGTTTCTTACTTTTCATAAAAAAATGTTGAGTATCTAACATTCATTTTTAACAATGACGTCATTAATGGTACATCGTCTTATGTTTTTGAACGATGTTTATAATTATGTTTCCGTTCGTTCATTTGTTCTTTTCGTTTCATTATTTTAATTATTGTTTAAATTCTACATCAATTTTATTCATTCCTTCATTTTTCATAGTTTTACTTAACATATGTACTACAGTATTATTCGGAATATACTACGAAAGTTTATTTTTCGAATGGACAGATGTCAAGTGTAATAAGCTTGCTACATCATAGGCCACTTCGTTGCTTTCCATCAGGCAAGTCTGTGGCCAAAAGCTAACCTATTGAATTAAAAAAAAAAAAAAAATTAGTTTTAGAGAATTTGTCATTTTGTTTTTTTTTGTATCACGCCGAGTATTTGATTTAAACTTTGAGGCTTAATGTATTATTGTTTTTTTTTTAAATTGAAATTATTCAATTATAAGCGACCAGTATTTTATGTACAATAGGTTTTTGTTTATAATATTTTACTATAAACATTCTGAATATTTTAGTTACCGTAGAGTATATAAAGTATAGTAGGTTAATGGTCAAGTACATTGTACATGTATTTTTTTTGAATTTTATTTATGTCGGAATGTATTATTGTGGTTTTTTTAAATATTTTGAAAATTGAAGATGGTTGCCAAACTAATAGTCAGAAATAAACAAATTAAACTTTTTAAATACAATTTAATAAAGTGCACAACTTTTTAAAATCGTATTTTAACAGAACGTATCAAAGAGTTCATATTTATAAAGTATTTTCGAAATGTGTTGTATGAAAAATCATTTAGCATATTTTTTCGATCATTTCATCTTTGTTTTATTCCTTTCTGCCCAATATCCAGGGTGCTATATGCTGCAGACACGCGATCGTACCTGTCATCTGGCAGTAAGCAACAAAGGAAGTTTTATAGATTTTTCATTTCAGTCGTCTACCGTTGGACGTTTTATGAATAAGTGTCTCAAATTATTTCTTTATAATTGAGGATTATTGTTCTTTTTAATTTGTTGTTATATTTTATAATTAATATTAATTTATTTTTAATTTTTTAATAGGTATTATTTTGATTTATTTCCCATAATAAAAATTCTATTTTCTGTTAATTCATTTAGTACCGAAAGTATTATATATAATTTATTTTCTCTGTTATTTTATTTTCACTTGTCTACGGATTGTTTTTAATGTGATTTTATTTGCAATTGTTATAAATGTTTACAGGTTTTTTTTGCATATGGCAATACCGTTTTTATTGTTTTTATTATGAGTATGACATATGACAATATTGTTATTTAAAAAATGACGTTTATGCATATGTCATAAGAAATGGTTCAATGAAGTGATCGAATAATAAAGGCGTGTGTGATTGGTTTTTGAGTCGATTATTTTGAAAGTTGGCAAAGTAGCCTAGCAATATATATCCAATGCTGGACTAACAATGGGCAACTATGACATAGCGTTATTCTTGATATAAAGGCTAGTATTGTTTTAGGTTTAATGCTTGTAATTTAGTTTGCTTCTTGCCATCAAAAATCAGTTGTGGCAACACTCTTCAGATGATCTGTGATGTTGGTAACAATGGTAGAATTATATAGAGGTTGGCTTTGAACTTTAAACAATAATAACTTTAAACTTTACTACTTTGAAATTTCTCAAAGAGCTTTGGGCAGTTATAAGCACTTATGAGAAGTTTAAAAGTCCATTCCAGAAAGGGCTTTTCATGCCCACCAGAGCATGGACTTGCCCTGAAACTTGCTACTGACGGTCGAATATTAATTGGTATATATATATAAAAAATATTTTTTTTTTAAATATGTTTTATTATATAACTTATAGACTATTCTACGATATATTGTAATAGTTATACAATAATTATGAATTTCAAACTTTTTGAACTGTTTTCTAAAAGAGAGTGTTTTTAAGATGTTACACTCTAATCGCAAATGAGCGATGTGTTAAATAGATGAAAAATAATCATAACGTGATGGAAATACAATTCCAAAATGTCCAAGTATTGTTTGTACCAAAAATGTATTTTTTTGTATGTATGTAATTCGGCTTTATTTGAGTGTGTTCGTTTGTGTGTATGTTTGTTCGCTTTTCACGTTGCAACGGGGTGCACTAGCTACTTGAGTTTTTATGTATACATTGCTTTAGGATCTGGGAGTGACAGAGACATAATATAAGTACATATGTTGTCACAGATATGTTGTAGACCGAGAAAAGACAGACTCACAAACATAGTTTCCGATGGGTTGATCTGGAAGTGACATAGACATAATATAATTACATATGTTGTCACGGATTTGTTGTAGGACCGAAAAATGGCAGCGTCGCTGACATAGTACTGGTTAGATTGATATGTTGGAATGTACATTCGAGGCGATAGGTGCTAATTATTTGAATTTGTATGTGAGTTTGAGGGTGTTTTTTTTTGTTATCTGTACAACCCCTATTTGATGTTTTAATGCACCCCCAGCGACACTGTATGGGAGCAAAACCGCGGGTGAAGCTTATATGCACAAATTCTTGTCATTTTTATCTATTTGTGAATAAACTGTTGTAGTTTTATATGTTTGTCAGTGTGTAGATTTGTCTATGTATAGATTTATTCAATAAATGATAATATATTGATTTTGTGTTTAATTTTCTTGTTATTATTTTATATCCTATTATTGCGGTACGTTCCGTCCATATTAGAGTTTTATGTAAAAAAATGTATTATGTTACATTTCATAACATAAAGTTGTTCGAAGTCTTTAGAAAATGTCATTTGGGGTTAGTAGTAAGTACAGACTCAGGCCTAGCAATAAGCAATCGGCTATGTTCGTTGGGTAGATAATTTATTTAATAAAAATAATAATATATGTACATAAAAAGTTACAATTTATTTCTGTCACAAATTTAAAGGCACTGGTTTAGTATAGCCACGGAATTAACTTAATTAACTCTTTCTTGTTTCCTATGATTCTTATGAAATTATTATGGAATTTGCCCTACGAAATATTCGTATTTCCTTTGAATAGTTGGTCATGAAACGCGCGACAAACATTCCTATATAATTTGTTTCTTTACTGTTCAGCCCAAAATAGCTGTCAAAAAATATTTTTGTCACAATTTTTTTTATTATAAGCCATATTATTACATTCAAAAGTGAACAATTAGGCCCTGTAAGTTTGTAAAACAAAAAACATAGGATTTTTTTTTATTTTAAACTTATTTTTAAGTTTTGACCCGTTTTAATAATTGTGAAATAGTATAAAAAGCATTAGCTTACAAATTCAGCTAGTTAGTGACAAAGATAAGCTTTAAATTACTATCATATTTTAAAAAAGGCGGCAGCTATCTCATGTTGGTTAATATGAATGGCTTTATGACTTTTCTTTCCATTTAATCCGTAATCTAAAAATCGTTACGTCATTCAAATAAAAAAAATCCTGCCATTATTAATGTCAACGTTTAGAATTTCTCCATTATTAGTTATTTGTACTTTTTGTATTCCTGCGATTTCTTTACATTTGTCTTAGTTTTTACAATCAACCTAATCAGTTTCTTAATAATTAAGTAAATTATAATTAAAACAGCTATCAAAGCTGTAAATTGATCCAGCATCCATATTTGATACCATTCGTAAAGATTGGTTTTCGAACGAAGATGGTAAGCGCCTGAAAAAAAACGATAAATGTTTTATTGTACTAACAGTAATTGGTACAGATATTAAAAACATCAAACGTACAATTAATTATCTGTTCATTTTGTAACGAGTCTGTTTAATGTACTAATTTTATTCAACATTTTATCAAACGGTCTTCCAAGTATATTTTTATCAACATTTAATATGAATGGCCTTTTTTTATTACTATCTGTTGCACAAATAATAAAAGTATTGTGTTTGTAGTTTCATGTTAAAGATAAGAAATATTATTTCATGATACGTACCTTTGCTTTCAATAGCCAATTCAATATAATGACTGATCAGCTTTGACGGCGATGTTGAGCGTGTTCGGAATAACTTTGACAAGTATTTCGCCATTTTATAATACCTGTTTGAAAAAAAACTTACATTTGGTATTTTATAATAAGTATTATTGTTACAACTAGTTTAAAGTATTAGTTAATTTTGCAACAAAAAAGCAAATTCCAATTATACACACTTTAGAGAATTCCATAATGTTCTCTAAAGCGTGTGAACTCTGCCTACCCGCAGTTGGCCAACATGATATATTATTGCCTAAAACCTTAATATTAACCCTTCTCTTTCTAAGCGGATATTCATGTTGGAATTCATGAAGGTTAGAAAGATTTATCATAAAAATGCTATTTGGTTTTCACAGCTGGCAATTCTGACTGTGACAAGAGTGTAAAACGATGAAACGATCAGATAAAAAAATGTTTCGTACTTGTCATTTGTAAGCATTTCCATTAGACCCTGCCTAAACTCCTCCTTGACATCTGGGCTGAAGTTGATCTTAACAGCATACCCACTTCTCACGGCTCTCTCAGCATTTCCCGGCTGATCACCGAACATGGGTATACCTAATATTGGCACCCCGTAATTTATAGCCTCTAACGTGCTGAGTAGACCGCAGTGGGATATAAAAACCTTGACGTTGGGGTGAGCTGAAATTTTTTAATAAACTTTATTTCTAATGGTCGGTGGTAAAAGCCATGTGTTGTGGGGCAATTGCTTGCCAAATAAAGGAAAAAGGCGTTATCGTGGTAACCGAACACCTGAGTATTGAGGAGTTCTAGTACCTTTTTAATAATGTACCCAAGACAGGAAAGTTTCTGAACTTTCTCCAAATTCAAATAAATGAACTTTTTAATTCCAAAGCCCTGTCAAAATATGTCAAGAATTTTATTTAATTTGACGTATTTTATTATCTGCATATGAGTCAATATTGAAAAAGTATGAATACCCAAGATACTAGCTTGTGGCATCCAAGGTCTGACGTGGACATTCTTGGGCAAATTCCCGATCTTCTCCTCATATTTCCACAGCACAGTATACGGTATACTTCCTAGAATCTCAATGAAGTTCTTTTTGGTCTGTTCCGGGAAGGATTTTGCCTTTAACACCGATCCCATACTAAAGTAGACTACTCCTCCAGGTGAATTATCTAGAATTTCTTGCAAATCCTGAAAAATCAATAGGAGGTATATTTTTTCCCTATCTTGCCTGCAAGAGACCTTTCCTACCTGTTTACCATTCCCTGCCATGTACCACATATGTACATATGCCTTATCATATTTGATATAATCATTTTACACCAAGATATAAAAGTACTTTTGACCGCCTCGTTAATCGAGTGTTTGCAGGCGCGACTGCTGCTCAAAAAGTCCTAGCTTCGAATCCAGTGTCGGATACTATTGAATTTTTCTAACTTAGATTTCCTAGTAGAAATTTCTAGAAGCGGCTCGGAATCTGGATCTGTGCCCGGTGTATGGCTATTATAGGCTTACCATCTATTCCATGACAGAACGTAAACGTATCTGGTGAAATATGGGAGTATACTACACTCCTCTGCCATCCCTGAGGATTGCAGCCGGAATATTATGATTACGTGTTTAAAAAGTACACTTATTCTAGTAAAATTACAGACGAATATATTAGAATATTTTAAAAATCGTACCATCGGCAATGGAGGAGTATATTCATCAATATGGTAGCCAGCTATCTCCACAACATTGGGTGGGAGGCTCTGAGCTGGTGCGAATGAGGGATGGGAATTAACCAGCATTATTGAAACATTTCGAATAGCTTCCGAGTATGGAGGAAGAGTCACGCCTCTCGCTTCTGCGATGGGCTTAAAAAATGCTTCATAAGTGGCTACACTAGTAGAATGATCTGACCTGGAAGAAGATTAGGGTAAGTAATTATCTTAGAGAATTTGCAAGCTTCGCAAACGTAGTGTAGGACGCCCTCCAGATGGTAGAGTGACGATATACGCAGTGGCTGGAAGCGGTTGGATGCGAAGAGCTGTAGATCAAGCTCAGTGGCCTGCTGTTGAGGAGGCCTGTCCAGCTGTGGACGGGAGTAGGCTGATGATGATGATGACGTTTTCAGAACTACGAATACTATAGTATTAGTGGCGTCTTCTTGAATAAGTAGCCTGAGTTATCGTCATTAACCTTGAGCGCTTGTGTTAATATAAACCCATGTAGATATATTTTAGATCCAGTCACTGAACAAATACTTTTGGTCATCACGCAAATATGTATTCTGGGTGGGGTAAATTTTCCACAACCCCCGGCGCAACAGTCAGGTTCACTAACCACTGGACCAACGGGCCAGTCAAAAAGGAACTGAAAACAGCCACCCCAGGCTAACATCAATTTAAACCCAGATATCTCTCTTACCAGTTATCCAAAACCCATTGCAAATATATAAAAGTATTCTGCAGTCGCTCCCAGAAGTTCATTGGTATGCCAGCGTTGTATGTAAGTGCTGGTACGGTAGGAATGGTCCTGACGGTGTCCACGAGACTCTCCAAGTGAGGATGCATGAGAATCCCGCTGAGGAGGATCCAGGGTACTTGCTGGACTGCTGCCAAGCTGGTAAAAAAGATTGGGTTACGAAATAAAAGCGCTATTTGTATACAATTTGAAGACAATTTCATTTAAATTGTCTGCAGTAGTAATTCTTTCAAGAGTTTTAAATATTTCGTATCATCTGTTTTTTTTTTAAATAGTAATATAATTATCTACTGGTCGTTCTTTTATATTTCTACTAATCAATCTTGAATTTTCATTTATCCTTTTAAAATATATTTACATAGATTTTATGTTTCATTCATTTCAATTACACTGTAATAATTTTAATAATTCAATTGTGTTAGCCCATTTAAAATTACGTTCTAATGTAATTTTATCTTGTAATAAATTTAATTGTGATATTAATTGAAAATTATGATGTTAAGATTTTTGTCGTTGCCAATAATTGTGTATATGTTTACTTTTTTAAATAATTATTTCACTTTTCATGAAAAGATATAACATTATGTTGGAAACTAAATAAATAAATAATAACAGACGAAAATGGAATGTATTTCGTTAAATTTTAACTTTGAACACTTATTGAAACTTATATTACCGAGTATACCTCTAAACATTTTTACTCTGTGCTACTGTTTGACCAAAGACTTGTATTGAATTGACAGATTGTACTTGACAGTGACATAATGAGCGTCAATATTTTTTTTTTAATTTAATTCAATAAAATGAAAATAATATAACACGCGTTTTATAAAATATTTGTTTTTCCGCGTTCCCTCTCTATACAAAATGCAACTGTACCAAGTCTCACAATACTCTGTGGTTGCCATATCCTTAAAAATATGAACAAATATTTCTACTCACGTTTTAATATATTATATTTACATAATATTACCTCTTAAGAAACAAAAAAGAATATGACAGACTTCAAGCGGTCATATAAACAAAAACAAAATGCTTTAGTCCAGTTCAATTCTTAAATGTCAATCGTCTATCCCTTTACCAGAATAGATATAATATACGTAAATTAGTTTAGCCAGCCTAAAATGTGTCCATCGAAAAAAAGGGGAAAGCGAATGAGGCTACCTATCTCTGTCATTTTCTACTCGCGCAAGCACAGGTAGCACTAGTGTCAGTAGTGAGATAGAGAGATATAGTGAGAGGGTATCGCGATCGTTTCTCTGTTTCTAACCGTCGGTCGTTTACGCTTACAGGCAGCCATATGTCTTCCCTACTCTATATATAATATCTCTATGTCTAGCAGCCTTTGGTAGTGTCCACTGCTGGACAAACACTTCCTACATTCGGTACTAATCGTTAAATGTAACACACCATATTTTTAAATGTGTGCCACATAGGACTAGTCAATCATTCTCAGGTAGTTTATTAATCAGAAACAAAAAAAGGCCTTGTGTTAATAATAATGATATATTACTCAAAACAAGCAAAAACCAGTTCTAACTTTTAATTGGAACGTAACATTACGCCTGTAATCCCCGAAGAGGTAGGCAGAGAAGTGCAATACACTCGCACGTTTCACTAGTTACGTTTACATCCCATGGAATAGGTGGTGAGACTACTGCCATACACGGGGCAATACCCCCTACCCGGGGATCAAACCCAGGACCTCTCGATTAGCAGTCGCGTTCGAAACCACTAAATCAACAAGGCAGTTATATATAGAATTGTATACATATATTGTTGGTCTTACAGATAAATAAATATGCTTACCCAGCGTCAACATCAGTGAAAAACCATTCGGACACCACAGCGTCATACTGGTTCTGGATTAGCGCTTTTTTCAAGTCCTCGCCAAAAACCACTCTCGTGATGTTGTTGGTGAACTCTTTAACCAAACTGAAACCACTCTCTCTTCTGTTCTCCATTCCTAAACCTGCAAACAGAAGAGAGAAGAAACACAAATAATTAATAATAATTATTATATAATGTCAGATCCCTCATGTGTCGGCAGGTACATGATAGCCGAGTCAGCATTCGTCTTTCTGAAATATTAGTTATTTGGTGCTCTGTGCTCTCTGCCAGTCCCGTAAAGGACTTGGCGTGACGATAATAATGTAGTTATAATACAAGAAACATAATTTAAAAAATACATTTACTGATAGTATATGGCGTTGTGTAGTGATAGTGTAGTGCTTTGAAATGCAGTCTCTTACCTCAGGGCCCTGGGTTCAAATTCTGACACGCACCCTTTACATTTGTGCGTTTTAAGATTAAATATCACTTGCTAACGGTGAAGGAACACATCGTGAGGAAACCTGCGCACCTTAGAGTTTACAAAAATATATTAACTAAAGCGTGTGAAGTCTGTCAACTCGCACGTGGTCAACGTGGCAGAATATGGCCTTAACCCTCTCAATATGAGAGGAGACCCATATTCCAACATGAATGATAAATGAGTCGATTTTTTATTTATTTTATTATATGTATGTATTTACATGAGGGCTCAAATTATTTACATATATTGACATATATTTTTTATTTATCATCCTATTGAAATAAAACATACACTAATTATAAATGTTATTTAAAGCTTACCACGATACATCAGTGGAAACCGCACCCAAATCGGTTAAACCGTTTCTGAGATTAGCGCGCACAAACATACAGGCAAACAGACAAAAATTTTATAAATAATTGTTTTGGGTTTTATTGCATCTATAAAGCCTGTAACAGTAGTTATACAAATATCTTATAATATAAATAAATAAATCTTCAACGTACAGACACCGATTATTTACAGATTTATTATATGTATAGATTTTTTGTTTTTCTTGATGTAAACAAATAATCGCGGTAAAAAGTGTATGTAACATATGTTCAACACAAAATTTTAGCACAAAGGCTTTCGTATTCTGATTAGAAAAAAATAATTTTTTCGAATGTTATGGCAAAAAATTGAATTAAATTATAACAAATAAATAACTTCAGTTCTTTCAAATTATCTTAAACAGGAAATAAATATATATCCTTTAATTAAAAACGCTTTTTATATACTTATAATTATTATTTTGATTGTTTTCTGGTAGAGGGAAGGTCACGATAATAAGAAAAACGTTACATATATATACATATTTCGAGCAAAAACAGTTTGCAGGTAAAAAGTTTTATTCCGTTTACAAAAAAAACTTGGATATCTGACAATGCAAATAAGTTATTCTAAAGATTAAACACACATTTATCAAACTAGTGAAAAGTTTTAGTGTACTACTACACCCCACTGCCTACCTCTGAAGGCTTACAAGCGTGATGTTACATTTATACGTTATATACGTGAACTGAGCGCAAGCTTACATAGTCTGCGACGCTGACCAAGAATGGAATGTCAGACTTCTGTCTTTCTTAGTCTTCTGTCCTTGATTGAATAAGTCACTGTCTGCTGTCTTTAATTAAAGAAGTCATAATCTTCTGTCCTCAATCTAGCAAAACAAGTCTTACCTTCAATGATTTTCTGAGTTCCGCTCACATCGATAACTGTTACATTCTTGGGCTTATCCTCCGGGAACGGGGTAACCCAGGTGACCTGGAATTGACACGATCACGTTACATTGCGAGGATCTGATGATAGGCCTGTACGGGATATATTTATTTAATACACACACAAACAAACACAATTACTTACACACGCAAAGAAGCGTGTGTACATGTAATCATAGTTGTTTACATATTTATAATAATAGTTATTAGATAAAAAAAGCACTATGAACGTACTAATTTAAAAGCTCTGTGATCTAAATGAACCGTTTGTTATTATAAAATGGAATTTTAACACACACACGCACTTGCGCGTGCACCCGCAAACGCGCACGCCCGCACACGCACACGCGCACACGCTGTGCGCACGTGCACGCTCGCACACGTACACGCGCACGCCCGCACACGCACACGCGCCCGCCCGCACACAAAGTGTATTTTTCCATTTCAATTATTTTATTGCAAGAGGGCTTTGGAGCGCCGTCATAAAACAGCTTTGTACGAAATGTTTAATATAATTCTACATTTCTGAATAAAATAAGTAAAAAGTCATAACAATCGACATCATGCACCACAAACATCGAGCTCAAAGATTCCGTTACATAGCCACATACATATGTACATACATACAAGGCAAGTTAACATAAGAGGAAGTTCTAGACAAAATCGAAAAAAATAAAAATAAAAATGCTTTTGCTTTATTTCCATCCTTAGGGTCTTGAGAATGTGTTGCCAAAAGAATACGTCCCTATATAGTTTATTTTAGGAGTTACAGCGCATTAGCCGAGACAGTGCTTCGGCCGAAAACCAGGTATAAACGCGCGCTTGGAGCGGCTTCGAGTCATGGGTATTTTTCACCGCCTAACGGTGTATCTACTGCAGGTAGCAAGTTTATGCCCTTTGGGCCTCGGTAGGACGTGCGTTTTATACTTCTATTTACATTAACATATTTAAGTTGCGCTTCGAACGTGGGGCAAACAAGTGTTTAAAAAATGCCGAACACACGAAAATCTGCGGAACCTGTTCGACCATATCGGCCTCGAAAGAAGATATTTACTTATAATCCCGATGAAATAGAAGCAGAAACTGAGTATGCTAATACTTCACCGAAAAAAATTAAAGACGCGAGTTACGATGATATTAAAATTGATGTTGGCCATAATGACGATTATACTTTTTCTGTTTTCACCTTTTTGGATTTTTCACCGTGGATGTGGTTTTAATTTGTAATCAAGTGCAAGTGAAATGATCAACAACGCGTTTCTTCGAATCCTTTAGTAAATGGTGCATACGAAATAAATCGCGTTGGCAGAAACAGCAGAAACTTCGCTGCTAAGACTGTAGCGTGTAGGGGCGTAATTGCAACGTAGAGGGTGCCGATTCTACCGAAGAATACTTCTTCCAATGAGATTCC
>DWJK01000354.1:0-23336 GCA_018248815.1 Croniades pieria auraria
GGACTTAATCGTAACTGGTGAAACGTGGGGGTGTTCTACACTCCTCTGTCTACCGCTTCGGGAATTACAGCTGTGACGTTACATTTTATCTACTCATATTCCATATATTTTGCAGTTTTAGATGTAATGCAAGTAATTTTAATACATGTCTACATTCGTAACTGATTAGTTGTGGCATATTTTTAATCTCATACAACTATACAAGAAGAATGTTGTCAAGTATACTTTTAGGGAATTGCATCTATACACATTCAATAATAAAATTTAATTTATTATAATGCATTCTTATGAGCGGATATATAAACTTAGACATTGATACTATCTCAATTAAGTTACATAATATTAAATAGAATTTACTCCAGTATTAAAATACAATAATTAAACAGGGGCTTAATAACAAGCATAGTTTGTTTGTGTATTTTCTATCACAATTCATGGGTGCAACTGCACTCATACCCATATTGTGCTTATGTGTGCTTAGTGGTTGGTTGGTTTAGTTTTGTTTCAGTGTTTTACAATATTTTCTGAACTTTAATTTACATGTTAAGTGTGAAGTCAGTTTAATGTGTTCTAATCTGTCAATGTGTTAATAGTTGACTTAATAACAGCAGTAATTGTACAAATCAATGGGTGAAACATATATTTTTGTTACAGCAATAAATCTGACAAACCAACTGATGATCTTGGTGACTTACGTGTGCAAGTTTTAGCTAATCTGCAGAAACCCAATGTACCCAATGTGAATGTCCCAGAAAGAATCATTATTTGTTTGGATGTGTGTTACAATAATAATAATTCCTTATACCGTTTGGGTGATGGCACTACATTCACACCCATTAACATGCTGAAGAGGGTTCTCGATTTCTTCCTACATTCTAAACATGCTATTAACAAGAAAACAGAGTTTGCCCTGCTCATATTGAAGAACAACTCACCTTGTTGGCTTCATAATTTCACGAGCAGTGTACGTGATATAATAAATGCCATTGATTACGTTGGGGCTGAAGAAAGCACTTCGGAAACATTTGATTTTAAAAAAATCTTTCATTTATTGGAGGATGAAATAGTAGTACCCGATTACAATGAAGGACAGTGTATGTTACCCCCACCATTTGTGATTAGAATGATAGTTTTATATGGACGATCAAATTGCATTCCATTGATACCTCAAGAGGATTCGTATTTTAATTTTCTCAAGAAACATATGTACTTCTACATTGACATCCTATTAGCACATGAGGAGGAATGTGCTCTATATAAATGTGAAGAAATTTATGACGCTCTACAGGATTTAGATGATGGTTATTCATATGTGTATGAAGTGTCCAGGAATGCTACAAAGATCCATGACTGCATTGCAAAGTTACTTGCGCACCCTCTGCAAAGGCCGCTTCAAAAAAATACAGATTACTCATTTGGATCCAGATTTTAATTTTTATTGTGAATAAAAAATTATCTACAAGACATTTTGCATATTTGTATTACTATTCCAAGTATTTTCGTTATATGTCGTGTTGGCATATGAATAAAACAATTTAAAGTCAGTTTGACGTATTTATTCCAGCTCTCCAAAGGCCTTCCAGTTGGTACAAAAGAAACAAAACTAAAGCTATTATTACATGATAAATTTCAGTTACAAAATCTTTACTTTCGTTTTGGAATATATTTTGGTTATTCAATAGTTCCTACAATATTAGTGACTATTGAGGCATTTTCTTGAAAAAAAAAATTAATTACCTGTTACTCAATATTGTTAATTAGTGAATACTCTAAATATCTGGCACAGCCAACATTATAATTCCAAGCTTACCAATTTTAACGAATTTGTAATACTTTAGGGTTTATATATTTAGTTACCACAGTAATATTATCATTGACAACAATTCCAGAATGATTTAAATAAATTGTGACATACTTAGCCAAGAATGTGTGAGTTATGCAGAACTGGTATAATTTATATAGTTAAAACATTATCAATTCCGTGAATTATTTTATATAGTTCCTTTAGTTCAAGAGAATAATGAGTTGATTCATATATGTTTTGACATTTCTTTCAAATACATAATGTGTATTATATTAATATATTTTAACGCTGTTAACATATGAAGAGGGAAGACTTCAAAATACTTACTACTTGTGTTTTCTTATACAATTTTCTAAATATAGGAGATAGACCATAATTAGTAGCCCACTCTGACACCAATTTGAAAGTAAATTTTGTAATGATTATGTATTTATTTTCTAAATATTGATAAAAGATGTGTAGAGAAACTTAATGTAAAAGTTTGGTTCATTTGAAAACATTTGTGTCCTTTTGAAAAATACCTTGGGTTTACGTTTTCTTCTCACACAAAAAAGATTATAAAAAAATATTTTAACAAAACACTATCCTGTAGTCTTTGAACAAATTTAAATAATAATATTTAGATGTACATATATAAGCAGATGTATAAAATGTTCTAGTAATAATTTTCACAAACAACAACTCACACCCAACACAACCGACCACCAGTTTCAGAACGTTTTTGGAATGACGTTTCCCAAAATGTCTCGCAATGTATGACTGATCTCTAAAATATGTACCTAATAAGCGAATACATATTCTTATTAAACAACGAATGCGAAAGTTACTGGCTATAGTTTTCATAATCTGCGACATTTTTTTTGTATCCAAAACGGGTCTATACAAACTATACATTAAGTAAATAATAAAAAATAAAAGCAACATTGTGTACATGTAAATAATTCGTAAAAATAAACTATTTACAAATTATATTCAAAATGATCTAAAAACAAGCTTCGGAAACCACTTCTGTTGAAAATCAGTTAGGTCGGCGTTGTTTTTTAACACATGCGTGGTAATATAAATTTGGCGATCTTAAAATTACATGAAACACACACAAGACACAGTAACAGCCAAACAACGTCATTCAGTATCATGTTGATCTCTCGTGTACATCTTTTGAAGTTAACTACACAAAACACAAGTGTTATGTTAATATACAAATTATAAGATAATCATAAATATGACAATACAAAAGCAATTGGTTAGGCGAAAATTGTGCTTGGTTCAGAATGCCGTATGTTTGATTTAGAATAACATAATGCCAAATAATATTCTTAGGTATTAAAAAGTTCTATATCTCAATGTATTTCTCCATATTTGGGACTTCATTTCACTTTATACTACAAAAATCTGAAACAAGTTTAACAATGGAATAACTTCTATGTTCAAATTGACCCCTGCTTTTGCTATAGTGTTTCGAGGAATCATTTCAACATTTTCTACATCACAAATAAATATAAATACAATCAACGGCCTCTAATATCACTTTACTGGCACTATCGGATGAATTAGGACCTAAGGCTACTACAATGTAAAAGATATAAATAAAGCTTATATTTTAGTATTTGTATTTTTTCAAATGTATAAATTATGATAACTCGATAGTTCATACACATTACTTGTCAAATATTTCGTTATTAATTTTTCTACAGCTATCGCTTCGGTCGGTACAAGTGTATTATATATACACCCGCGATTTAACACTGGTTGATTTACAAACAATAAATAACATCACTTATCAGTCTCAATACTTTAAAAGTCTATTTACAATATGTTATAAATTCAATTGATGTTCAAATCATATTTAGTATCCATATGTGAAGCACCAAGCAATAGAATGAATTGAGTTTGAACCGTAAATGATTTTTTTTCTGTTTTCATAATTATTTCGAATTATCATCGCTTCTTTTATACATAAATGACATATGGAATGACAAAAATATTTCTACAGAACAAGCCAATATTTAAATAATAATAAGAGAGAATAATTAAAGCGTATAACCATTAGCTTGACTGTTGAAACCAAATATAACATACAAAACTAAATTGCTTCTTATCCGTATAATACAATTTATACAGTAAAAAGTAATTGATTTTTATTTTATAGCGCCGAACATATCTTAAAAAGAAAAATCACGACATAATATTGTAATTCCGAGATGTAATGAGAAACAAATGGTAAATCGTAGCAATATTACATGAAAGATTATGTTGTATGAAAGGATTTACTTATATTTGCAATGCCCTTTCACATATCGTTTTATACATTTTTAATTTCGCAAATTTGCGGCTGTCACGACTTGGTGTGGCAACACCATATCCATGATGTGAACATCCATAAGCAATCGTATTTTGCAAAGGAAGACAGGACTAGATGATTCGATATTTAAAATTTAAGTTTCAACCGTGTGATATTATGTACTATAAACTAGTAAAGCACACCCGCCGCTATTCTACACAGCTGCCCGAAAACATTTTCATCTCAATGGAATGTAGTTTTGAGTATCTTATTCAGTCTTATTGCGGAGTTCGAGTGGCGGAGGGGGCCCGTTAGTTTCGTGCGGCGGCGGCGTTCCATACCTTCCGCCGTTGTTGTAAACACCATAGTAAATTCTATTAGCCTACATTCATAAATTACAATTTAGATTCGGTAGCGCTCACTTCATAAAGATTAAGTCTAAAACTTCTAAGTAGGTTAAAAAATACGATTCTGCAATATCGTTTGAAACGATTAGAGCGCGACGATTTAGGGAAGTTCTAAACTCACTCGGAGGATCTAAATCTAGGGGGAAATTCCAAAGTCTCTAGTAAATATTCGTAAACGTTCCACCGACGCCGCCGTGCGGGCTCGCTCGACGACTGCTCGGTACGCTACCCGGGGCGACGGGCCCTCCAGCGGGGCACCGTCCGGCGACAGCTAACCGCAGTATCGCCAGCGCGATGCCATTCGCGACTCGCGGTCGCGCGTAAACTAATACGCCGAGTCATCCTACGAGTCCTTCAGTCTCGTTTTTAAATTTGGAATCAGGGTTCTCACATATCGGTGGCAAGGTGATAACCGTTAGATCCGAAGATCTGATAGTGAGCGCGGCGCCAGGACGAGGGCTAGGAGGAGCGGGGAGGGGCGGGGCGGCGGGCGGTCACAGCACGCAGGCGGCGAACACCGCCATGGCGCGTCAGGGCGGCGGCGGGTGCGGCGCGTGCGCGCGCTCAGCGGGCCGCTCGGCGGGTCGCTCGGCGGGTCGCTCGGCGGGCCGCTCGGCGGGCCGCTCGGGCAGCGCCGGCGCCGAGTCGTCCGCGCCCGCGCCCCCGGCGCGCGCTCGCATCACGTACGCGTACGTGCGGTACCTCTTTATCTACACGATAACATCCAAACGGGTAATGATCCGTTTAGTTAATAACGTAACTCAATAGTAATAAAAAAATATTATTACATTTTGAATATGTTCTTGGAACTTTCAGGAATCAAACGTTAAACATATTTTAAAACAATCGTAACTGTAAAGAAACAGTCCGATGTAGTTACATTGGCCATCTTTTTTAGATATCTTATTTTATCAGAGAAGTGATTATTTTCAAATGTAGGACCGATAATAATCGTCCATCTAGTCCGTGGCGGAAATGTTCGGTGACGCACGTGTCGTGCGGCAGTACCTCGTGCACGAGGTAGTGGTCCTTGTCGCGCGCGTGCGGGTGCGCGTGCGGCGGCGTGCGCAGCGCCGCCAGCTCCTCCTCCAGCCGCGCCGCGCGCTCCTCGTGCTCGCTCAGCTGCTCCCGCTGGGGCATTCACGACTGATTATCATTCGACCCTTGAAAACATTCATGCCAGACACGCCCTACGACGATTTCGATAAAAGCAATATTGAGTACCATCATGCCCTAGCGGGTCGACCGCGAACGAATCGTTCTATCATTAATAGGTCGACTATTTTATAATTTTATCATTAACACTCGAGCGGTCGTTAAAAATAAAGGAACAGTCAAATATTTGTCGGCGGCTGGATACAGATGTCGCTCAGGGCGGCCGGCGAGGACATCCGGCTAGCGTGGTCATACGGGCAGCACGATAACAAAAGGCGGGCGTTGAAGTCCGGCGCGGGGCGGTACCATGGACAGCTTGGTGTGCGTGCAGGGCAGCAGCGGGCGCTGGAACTTGCGCTGCGAGCCGACGGCGCCGGCCAGCGGCGGCGCGGAGTACGCCGCACACACGAAGTTGATCGTCTCCACCCACGAGCACAACTCCTTAGAGTCGCTGCAATAGTATATCTCGATACTATTATACGGTTTACTTTTCATTCTACAGCCGTTATAAATCAAACCTGCTCTCGACCCCTATGCGTAATTACTAATACGTATGTCGTAGCGTGCTAAATCATAGATCAAAATTGTTCTGTATTCTATATGAGCTTGGAATTTATTTGCAAGTACTGAAATAAATGATGATCATACGAAGACATGAAGTCATTTTATTTTCACTGGTTGAACAGCTTTTACGGAGAATTACCGGAAGATTTATTGCCAGGAACATATTAAAAAATATTACCTCGTTTGAAATAAATATTCCGCCTGATCAGCCGTTTGCAATCTGAACACATGTTGTTTCTTCGTGTAATCAGTCGCTTTAGTGGCCAGTGCGTGATGTATTCTATAATAAAACATTAATTATAATAATGTACATCATACGACATTTAAGTGACAAAACAGAAAATAAAAGATCAATTGGAAAAATAATAAAAACTTACCGAATAGCGTTGTGCAAGTTGTCGGACATTTGACTCCGTCTGAAGCCGTGCTCGTCCTTATGTAGATACAGTACCAAGTCTCTCAATGTACAATAGAACATTTTCCAGCCGCGCCGTCCGAATGGTGCTAAAACAATTAAAAGTAGTAAATTTTTAAAGTAGGACTGTAAGATAAGATAAATATTAGAGGGAGAGAAAAGATATAGAAAGAAAGAATAGAGAGATAGAATTGACAGTCTAGTGAGGATTGCGTCTGTGTTCGATAAATATAAACCAGTGATATCCCGAATTTGGATATTTTGGTTCTTTTCTATGTAACACAAGTTACGTATACGAGTTTTTTCAAAGAGGTTAAATTCTTACTACGTATTTCAATGCCGATCATATAATAAAATTATCAATATTTGAGGTACTTATAAACATATCAATACCTCAGACGATCTATTTTTGGAATTTCTAGGGTCCTAAATTTTTTCGATCACAATCTCCAACCTGAACTCGAACTGAAACATGACAAGTTTCACCTGCGCTCTCGGATATAACTAAAAAACCAAAGGGCGGGTGACGCGGTAAATATTAAAATGACACGTTTACTCTGTGACATTTATGCACGGCCTACACCTATTGTCACGGCACGGTAGCGAGATACGATAGGGAAGCGAACAAAGCGCGGCACTGACTCTTCTTGCCGTTGGGGTCGACGCAGCACTTGCGCATGACGTAGCCCTTCTTGTACTCGACGGCGCGGCTGGTGTCGGGCACGTCCAGGAAGGGGTTGGCGCCCGCGCGCGCCGCGTCGCCCGGCGCCGCGCCGCCCGCCTCCGCGTCGCTGCGCACACACACACCTACAGCCTCCGCGTCGCTGCGCACACACACGCCTGCAGCCTCCGCGTCGCTGCGCACACACACGCCTGCAGCCTCCGCGTCCCCGCGTCTCGTCATATCTACTGTACGGCATGCCGACGTCGCTCGCAGTTCGCTTGCTTTTATTTGTTCGCGTTGAAAATTAGGTCTCCGGTGAAGTTTCGATTTTTTTTCGAGCGGCGCCTTAAAAGATTGAGTTCCCGCCTCTTAACCCTCCGTAATCTGCCACGTCCCAAATGATGTATAAATTTGTGTTATCGTAAACGAAATAAAACACTACTTTGAAGACTAATGTTACCCAAATAAATAATCTAGTCCAGGATTTATATTATATTACCGGGGTAGGCAGGGAGCACGGATTAGCATTCCGTGCTCCCTGCCTAAAATCTGTATCCTTGCAAGCTCGACGTGGTTCTTCTAAATTCACCGCTCTCTGCCTACCCAGGCGTGAACAAAAATCTCTATAATAATATATTGTGACGCCAGACAGAAATATGACGCGACAATATAAAAGTAAGTAAAATGCGAACATCGGACGGATGCGACAAAGACACACTTTTATATTTTGTGGTCCACGTAACAGACATTTGCAAAATAAATATCAATAGAATTATAGTAAATCAATTATATAAAGACATGTAAGTGCATAATATGTGGGGTGGCACACGTACAGCGCCCACTGCAGCGGCTGCGTGCGGATGGCGTGGTAGAGGTGCTTGAGCGTGTCGCGCGGGAAGTTGTCGCCGTCGTTGAGGTCGGCCAGGTTGTCGATGAACTCGGCGCACGACATGCGGCGGAACGTGCCGCCGCCGCAGCCGTGCAGGTCCGTGTTCAGCAGCATGATGGCGCACGTCAGCGTGTGCACCGCGTCTGCGACACGACTGTTATGTAGCTCTCGCTGAAGGCTCATTAGCTACCCGCTGGCCCTTCTTCTAATATTTAACTTTCGTCAGTCATGAACGTTCAAGATCGATAGTAAATTAGATTGTGAAATTTTCTACTATACTACAAACTCTTATGTATCTTAAACAATTTACGGCTTTTATCCGAAGACCGAACACTTGTATCCCTTCACCGCGCACTCAATTTCAAAATTCCAACAGCTTTGAACACTACGTACATTTAAGATAATTTGCGTGAATCAAAACATTTGCAATTTTTCAACCTTGCAAAATTGTCAATATGAATAATTTCAACACGATATATTAACACTCGGTCGTGTTTTCATCACCATCAATAATATCATATCGCTCCGGTGTAGCGAGACAGTGTCGTCACAAGGGCCCGACCTTGCGAGTTGAAGGAGCCGGGGTTGCACTCGAGGTAGCGGCGCGAGAAGTGCACGAGCACGCGCTCGCGCTCCTGCGTCTCGCCGCTGAGCGCGAAGCGCGCCAGGAACGAGCGCAGCGCCTCGTCCAGCGTGCTGCCGCCGAACTCGAAGTGCTTCACGTACTCCTCCGCCACCGCGCGGGAGAACTCGTTGCTGCAACGTCACACATCCACGTCATCCTCGTTACACCGCTCGACTGTTTATAGTAGCCATGTAGATGTGCTTGTACCGTAACTTACTTGTTAAAAGATTAACTTCTAACAAATATACCATGTAATTTTTGGAGTTGAAATAAATCAAATCATGATGTATTAATTCACTACTGGACGCAGACTTTGCGCACTTTCGTGCAAAATTACAGGTACAGGATGTATGCACTGGGGATAAAAAACAGAAGTTGCTATCCGTAAAATTCTTGAATAAATGTAATTTTTATTTTAAAATTATTAGTTGTTTAATTGCATGATTAATTAATTTATATTTTGTAAGTTAATTAATTACTTTTTACTCAAGTGCCTAGACACGTCAGATTTCTTGAAACCGTCCAAATGGTAGAGTCGTTTCGCGAGCCGCTCGGCCGACGGTATGTCCACGGCTTTGGGGCTGTAGTGGAACGAATGAAGCGAGTCGCCGTCGGAGCCCTCGTCCGAACCGCCGTCAGAACCACTACAAAGTTCCTGGAAACATAGACAACAGAATATAAAACATGAATACTTATAAACTTAAAATGATATACATTGTATTTCTAACCAACGACCCTACTTCAATAAAAAAATATTAAGACTGCAGAAAATTTACCTTGGTAAATTGCATCATTGTTTTCTACGAAATATATTTGAAGGTAAACAAACTCTAAAGCTACCGCCAGTGACAATTTAATACTGAATATTTCGTAACTTGAAACTCCACGTTAAGTAATCAGTATTAGTTTACGTAGTGGGGTAATCATTGTTTTAATATGTATTTAAGACTATTAGGGATGTAGTTCATGTAGTCGATTGAACGGAATCTACGTGAAGTTCTATGATTTTCTTAAGAATAATAGTCATTCATATCTAGTTTGTTTGAAATTGCTGTTAGAAGAAACTTTAAATATTTTATTAAACCTTTAAAAAAAAATAAACCAAATACACTGAAATGAATTGGTCTTAGCAGCGAATTTATGGTAAAAATAACTTGCACATATTTGGGAAAATTTTATCACCTGGTATCCCTGATTCTCGGGCGAATTGTGTCCGTTCTCCTTTCCGTTCTGCGTGTAATTATTATTCGTATTGTTATTATTATTTACATTATCGTTAGTGTTCACATTTTGCTTCTCCGGCCCCTTCACTTGTATCACTATTCTGTAGTCTTTGTTGTGTTCTCCGTTCAACGTGACGTCACTACTGTGCTCCATTGAGTAGGTGGAGTTGGACTTGGCCCGTTTGTGACAAGGTTCCGATACTAATATAGTGGAATCCGAATCGGAAGGATCCGAGAGTTCCATTCGAGGACATTCGCGACCCGTGTCGAATATGTCGTCCTGGTCTTGAAAATCTGGACTAGAAATGTTCGATACAGCTTCTGAGAGGCTCATGTCACCTGCAGTATAAAATTGTATTGGTTATATGTGAAAAAACATAATTTTTTTCTTATCGAATTCCGTCATATAAGCAGCAGCGATGTATATTGATACGTGATAATGACAGGTTTAAAATAACAAAGTGTGTTTTTCTATTAGTGAAGTGCACGTGAATGCTCATAGTAGGATTATAGATAGCCAAGTGGCATGGTGTGTGAGTGTGCGTTTAGTTGTGTTGACGTGTGCGGGTACGTGAGTATGTGTGTATATGCGTATGCGTGTGCGTGAGCATGTGTGAGTGTGTATGTAAGCGTGCGTGTATGCGTGTGCTAGAGTCGGTACCGTTGAGAGCGCGCGCGTGGTGCGCGAGGTGCGCGGCGGGCGGCGGCGCGCGCTGCGGCGGCGTGGCGCGCGACGACATCACCGACGACGACACCGACGTCGGCGACGCGGGCGACGACGACCTGCGCGCACAAGCGACACCACTCAAATCTCTTTATACTAAATTATACTACACGATACTGACCAGTAACGTTGCGTGCCTTATATACTGGCATCTTTACCTAGGACTTGGATTTAATAAAATCGAAAGCAACGCCGATGTTCATTAAACTCAAACGATACCTCTAAAATATCGCATTATCAAACGCTGTACACACATACGCAGCAATCATATGACTCATTGCTGTTACATTTCGCTACTTTAAAGACATTGAAGTAAAATATACACTGCTGACCTTCAGTCGTATGCATATAAAAAACTATATGAATGTTAATATCTAACCCATGAGGTTATCTGAATAGTAATTAGAAAGAGCAACTGTATATAATGCTTAAATGAAATAATGTAATCTTTGTTTAAACATTTCTTATAAATTGTACACAAAGCAATTTTCGGATGACACATGACAGATAACGAGTCGTAAAGAATTTAATTCGACACACTGAGGTGAAACGCAGACACATGTGTTATATATATATAATGTTATATATATTACCGTATATGTCCAAAGTGCAGTGTAACTTAACAATGAATAAAAACTGATGTTTGTCAACAATAAAAAAATACCGACTTAATTAATTCGAAGTGAAATTAATAGTTCAAATAATGATCATAATATGTATTATTGAGTTAGTCTTTTTATACAAATATTATTGGGAAAAAACAATTTTATTATTAAAATATCATCACGCCAGATCCCTTAAGAGTGTTGATAGAAGAAAACAATGTACCTATTAAATATTAGGTACTCGACCGTTAAACATAAACTTAATATCAACCGACTAGTTTTAATTTTAATAACAGATATTCTCGAGTTGGCTTGATAATAGTGGTCATACAACAGAGTTTTTAAGATACACTGTGTTTCGGATATTCACAGTAACATATATGTATATTGATAAGAAGAATAAAATTTTATACGTCACTATTGCTCCCCTTATCATTGTACTGAATGTACATACATGATACATATATGTACATTAGCATAGCATCACGCCTGTAACATCACACCTGTAATCTCTAAAGGGGTAGGCAGAGAAGTGTAGGGCCCTCCGACTATTCACTTATTATGTTTACGTCTCTTCATGGAATATGGGGTGTCTATTGCCATACACCGTGCACAAATCTAGACTCCGAGAAACTACTAGGAATTTTAAGTCAGAAGCACTCATAGTATGCAACCAGGGATTTGAACCTAGGACTTCTCGATCGGCCCAGGCGCTCCCAACTACTAGACTAACGAAGCAGTCAATATATACATAATTATGTACATATAATGATAACCCATTATAAACATACATACATATGTATGTGTTACTTTTTGATAACGCGTTATGCGCTCTATGAGTAATATGAAAATTGTGAGTACGATATGGACGAGTTCTGTTATTACTATATTCATTACGATTTTCAATTTAATTCGTACAGCAAGTCGTAAATATATTTAGGGTAATTCGACTGATAATCTACTGAACATTGGTGGTATATTTACTACCAAATGCTTATAAAAATGTCTTAATGTATTTGTGACTTATCAATATCTATTACAACTATTTTTTTGCGTATATTAAAAGTACAGCTTGTGTAAGCTTAGCTTTGTGTAATTTCTTACTTATCTTCTATTTAACTTGTTTTTCCTATAAGCTTGGTTAGTCTTCTCATCAAACTCCTATTCTATCTTAGGTTTTCTTGTTATACATTTGGGAAAAAAAATCGGTAAATGTACTTTTGAATAAATATGGGGTTTTCTTAAAAGTATGTTACCACCGAACGGGTAGTCGGATGAGTGTAATACACTCTTACGATTCACCTATTCTATGTCCCACGATGGAATAGGGGTGTGAGAAGTGTGAATATAAAGGCTTAAATACCTTTGTGAGATGCCGTCAGATATGGAGGTAGAGTTGGATGTGGCGCCCGAGCCGTTGCACTGCGACACCGGCGCGTTGTACGTCCACACGATCCTGCACAAGTGGTGGGAGAACACTACACGTTAATCATCAGTCCGTCTCAGTCCACTGCTGGACACAGGCTAGCCTGAGGCATTATAACCCATAATCCGCTCGCTGGGACATGCTGGTTGAGAACCTTAGAGCACAGGATCTCGCACCGCCTACACACACTGCTGCACAATAACGGACAGGGTATTTAGCTGTGGCTAAGTAAACTGCTCTATGCTGAAATCAGTAGGTACTTATTTTTATTATTATACCGTCACCAAGTCCCCATAGGGTTTTACAGTATTTCAGATAATTTTTGAATGAAATGAATGAATGTCCACTAAAATTCAGTAAAAATTAGTATTCTAGTATTAAAGTATTGACAAATAAATTCAAATATAATGTCTAATAATTGTTATCTAGCAAATTACATTTTTCTACATGAAACAGTAACATTTAAAAACTTAGTTATATACGCTATACCAGTAGTACATAGAACTGGCTATCATGACAGCGAATGACGATAGATTGACAGGATGTTGTGTATGCGCATGTAGAGTGAGTAATTACATGGGATTTGTTCAAAACATTCAGCTCTACACTATCAGTGTCGTTGCAAGTGATCTCGTGACACTGGCGACATTAGTGGCGCTCGTAAATGTCACGTCTCGTTTCGCACCTCATCATCATTACGCTCGTGTCCATTAACGTGTCATTATTATGGCAACCTTGGCGCTAACATCGTCGAGATGTTTTCTGAGTCACGTGATTCTAAATATCTACTAGTGTACTGTAAACACGGTGAAACTACAGAAAAGCATTATTGATATGGGAGCGGGATGTAAGTAAAAAAGTCGAGGGGAGGAGGAGGTAAAAATTTCGCCGCGTACGATACACCTTGGAGCTTTATCTTTAGCGACAGCGGTAAGGATAATTATAATGCCACAATCCAGTAAGCATTAAAAAGAAAGACTATTTATTCGTAGACGTAGCGTTAGTGTAGGGAGGCGGGTAGGGAGAGAGCGGGTAGATGGCGCTAGGGTGCAACCTGTCCCGCTCGCCGGAGTCGGACCTCGAGGCGGGCGGGTGCGGCGCGGCGGGCGTGGCGGAGTCGGGCCGCGCGTCCAGCAGCGTGTTCAGCGACGACGTCACGTCCTCCTCCATCTCCACCGCCACCGCGCTCAGCGACGACTCCTTCTGCACCAAGCGTTGGAATTAACACTATTATTCAGTATGTTAACGTAACATCGCGCCTGTAATCCAAGAAGGGGAAGGCAAAGGAGTGCAATAGAATTATAATTACTCAGGACATAACTGTTACTCTTAAGGTTTCGCTCTTTATACAATGTATGAGTATTTTAGATAGTACATTAATAAACAATTGTATTTACCAAACGCACCTGCAAATGGTCTTCGGATCTGGACGTGCGCACCACGTGTTGGGCTCTGGACACCATCTCCGCGGCGGCCGCGGTGCCGCTCGCCGGCGACGCGGGTTGAGAACTGAATCTGCCGAATCAATATTTTTTTTAAAATTATTTTGCAAGCCAAATAAAAGATGGATAACAAAGTTTTGTATCGTAGAAATAAGAATAGTACGTCAGGTAAGAAATTTCGTTTTTTTTAAAATTGCGAATAGAGCTTGGCCTAATTTTTAATCTCAGTACTTGAAGAGGCCGGGATCTTTGGAAATTAGCTTGGACCTGACTTTACGTACGTGTTTTTGATGGGATTAATAATTATGTCATAAGTAACATATAAAACCATAATTTTTATTATAACGCAGTCTCAATATTAAGTAATGGGACACTTACAATTTGTTCGCATGATCTCCGACGAGGCCGGTGTCGGGCGAGGAGTTGTGACGTTGTGATAGCTCCACCCTAGACGCTAAACGGTTCTCACTGGGCGAAGCTGGCGTAGAATTATACCTGAAGGTACGATCTTACGTTAGATAGCGAATTTGACAATAGACCGGCCCGTTGGTCCAGTGGTTAAACCCTACTACTACTGAGACGAGGGTCGTGGGTTTGATTTTCATCGAAGTCAAATAATTGATTGATGGGCACATTTGGTATGTTCCTATTACAACAGCCACCTACCATATTACAGACTCTTCCTATTTTGGAATTAGATAGCAAACGATATTTATTACATTTTATTCATTAATTAGTTGCGTACCCACCCAACAGTTAAATTTATTAAAAATAACCAAATATTCTCCAACTACCATTATTAAAAAAACATATAGGTACTCTATGCACGCACACGAACAAGGAAAAATATATCAAATTCCATTATGCCCCTACCTGCGACACCTTGAAAGTAAATCGTTTGCTTTGATCTGCATAGCGTTAGTAAAGACCTTGATTTTTTTGCACTGGTTATTTAAAACTATTTCCTATCGACGTAATCAATCATCAATGGCCTATGTGTATATTTCAGACGATATAATGAAATACAGTATCTATAGACACATCTTTTGGTGACTAACAAGTATCTAGTCGGCATCTATATCTAGTGACTAGTCATATCTAATATCAAATCTAGTGTAACTAGTCGTCAATGACGTCCACAACGCATGCAAATCTGTGTCCGATCGATGTCCGGAGACCCCTGATTCCCCACCAGTCTAATTGTGACATTACCTGTGATAATGTGTTCGATGTGTGGGCGCGTGGTGGTTGTGATGTGGATGCTCGACCCTGGACAGGTTGAGCATGAGGTCGCCGGTCATCATGTACGCTTCGAACTTGGGCTGAGTGGCCCTGGGTCGCCTCACTCGCTCCTCCGGCAGCAGCGCTTCACAACTCTCGCCCGACTGCACCCCGGAACCGTTGCTCGACGAACTGCTGGAACTATTGCTGTTGGAATTGCTCGATGGCGGCGAGTCGGGCCTAGTAACCGAAATAAAAGTACATGTTATTGATTTGAAATAATTAACCCTGGAATGTATTTTTAGGAATCTCTATCTAAGCGCAGTAGTTTAACATGTAGGACATTCATTAAAAAGCAAGAAAAAACACGACAATGAGAAAAATCTAATGTTTCAAACTGTGAACACTCCAGATTACCTAATCTGGATTATTTATGAAATACTCGACTGCCTCGTTGGTCGAGCGGTTGCAAGCGCTACTGCCGATCGGGAGGTCCTGGGTTCAAATTCCGGGTCGAGTACTATTGGATTTTTTTCATTTCGAATTTCTAGTAGTGACCTTGGAGTGTGGATCTATGCCTGGTGTATGGCAATAGGCTCACTACCTATTCCATGGGACTTAAACGTAACTGGTGAAACGTGGGAGTTTACTACAGCCTTATGTCTGCTCCTTCGGGGAATACAGGCATGATGTTGCGTTTAATTATGAAATAAATGATCCTTGCATTCATTTACTTATATCAAAATACACTTATATTTAAATTAGAAAACTTACTGCAAAGCACAGCATGCTCCCAGCTAACGACTTGACCTTAACAATTTGTTAATTACGTGCTACTTGCAAAAACACTTTCGATCGAACGTCGGTTCTAATAAGACTTCACTGTTTCTCCACGCTTCATTAACTTAAGGAATTCACGGTAGGTATTAAGGTGAACCGGCATTCTAGTTAATTCTACCGACTTTTAACATTTTTTTCTGGCAAGCTGAGAACGTTTGTGAAGGAATGACAACTGGTAAGCTTTCTAGGATTATCCTAATGCATTCAAATATCAGTGGGCTAGTCACACCTGTTGCAGACCCGACATAGGTTGAAATAGACATGTTCACGCCTTAGCAGACGTTGTTTATAACGTCGTCCAGCTAGCTGGAGTGATGATAGATACAAACTGGCTGGCAGAGGTTGGATGCGAAGAGCTGAAGATCGAGCTCAGTGGTGTGCTATTGAACAGTTGGGACGATAACGAGCTAATGACGAGGATGATTGAAATATAAAGCATAACAATAAAAAAATATATTTATTGATACCTACGCCAATTAGCCGATGACGTGATACAGTTCGAACTGTTTTGATTAAAGTTCGAAGGTCCACATCTGACGCGATTCACTTTCACTGTCTCTGTCCCGCGAACGACTCATCTCCTTATTGTTACAGCACATTGTTATGATAAACAGCGCTCAATGAACAATTGTTATTATCTATGGAAATAGGTCACAATATGCATTAGATCAAACGGTAAACACTGGCTGACCTGCTGAACTGTTGCTGAACTGATGATAAAAATAAAAATAATATAACGCCTGTACTCCCCGAAGAGGTAGGCAGAGGAGTGTACTATACTCCCACGATTTTATGTTATACCTCCTTATGTATATTATACGTCCCACGATGAAAGAGGGCTAAGCCTTTTACCGTACACCGTGTATAAACCCGAGCTAGGAATTTCAAGTTAGAAAAACCCAGTAGGATCCCACCCGAGAATTGAACCCGGAACCTCTCGATTAGCAATCGCGCGGGCAACCACTCGGCCAATAGGGCAGTCAGTGGTAAAAATGTTTGTCGACTATATACATTTAAAGATCACGGTTCACCAATGTGGTCAGTATGTAATTTTAAGTCGTATATCCAACAAACTAATTTCAGCCCACGTTTAGTCATTACACTGTATAAACATGCATTGATTTCCACAGAGCTATAAAATTTTACAAAAGACCTTTTATAGATATGGTGCTATTACTAAGTATTAATATGAACCACGTCATGTCTCAGCTTGCGTTCGTCTATCGCTCCCTTCGAAACGTAAGATAACAAAACTCTAAATATGGCTCCAGAAAATAGTGCCTTGGTTTGGATTGGAATTAAAACTGACGGTACAGTGATGTTAAATACTAAATATATACATATCAGTTTACGGCATGATTTAGTAGAAATAGCTATTTAAAGCTGAGCGCTGTTCTCGTAATACCAACATACATAACGGCATCTTACGCAATGCAAGACGCCATATTTTAAAGAAGAATACATCATCATCATATCAGCCCTTACGGTTCCACTGCTGAACCTTAGGAAAGGCCAATCGTTTCCAAAGTTATGCCACAACACTCCATCCTTCACAAATCTCATCCAGCCGCTACCAACTGCCGTTTTATGGTCGGCGTTCCAATATTTCGGATGGTGATCCACAGTACAAAAGAACAACACAGTATTTTAAATTATTAGTAATAACTTCCCTCTTCTGCCCTAACAGTTTATATGCGACTATGGGTTTTCAATCGATAATTTTAAACACGGAAAATAATACAATAAATACTTTCAAAGTCAACGTGACTGACCACATGTAAACCAGTCTTATTTGTGACCATCTGCATTCCGCCCACGTTAATTCACAATGTCATATTGCAAAGGAAATATAATATAAATATTATCACGTTGAATTTGTTGGTTAGTCCAAAATGCAACCAATCGATGGATTAAAGATGTGTGTGTTGGTAAGTGGGGCTAACAGACGGGGGTTCAAAGGCTATTAGGTTCCCTCGCGGCTCGCGACGTGTCACGTGGGGTTGGGGCGACCCCAAGTCTGTGTCACATATGGTTCCATCGCTTATCGCCTTCGGATATCAGCTGTCGCGCTATTGGAGGGTTGGTTTCTTATTACGTACCGACTGCGGTACGACTAAATATAAACTTTCGAAGGGAGCCCGAATGGCACAAGCGTAAAAATAACACCTCAATTAGTTTTCCTGCCCCTATTTTTAATTTCGTCACGTGCATCCCCAGAATGTCCAAATCTATTTCCAAGTCGGATATATCCTTCGGTATTTTTAAACGGCAGATTTTACGGTATCTCTTCATTCAGTAGCTGATTGTGAACATTAACTGTTCTGTGGGTCTCATTTCCTTAATACCTTCCGACAATCATAAAGATAGAAATAATTTGAGTGGAATAAAATAAACTCACTTATCTTGTTTGGTCCGCACCCCGCTAGTCCGTCGCTCGGCGGCGGCGGACAAGTACCGCCTTACGTTCGCTTTGATCTGAGGATCTGAAACAATATTGTCGCACATTGGCACTCATGACCAATTCGTGACGAGAACAACAACTAATACCATACAATTTTACATCGTGTCAGAACCCAACTTCACACCGTGTCACTTTTATACTATATCATACAATTGCTGCGTGAAACACATACAGCCGCGTCTACTGGCGTTTTCGAGGACTTTGAAATTACACCCAATCTGTGAGCAGTGGCTGTAAAATAAATTGCATAGTGTTGCTTGTACAAGACTTTAACTCGTAACTCATTCATGTCTAAGTGTCAAGTCGGACTTCAATAGATTGCAATTTATAATAGGACAAACGTTCTCACTTAGGTATTATAAGCAGTCCTTTTGATGCAAAACAAAAAGAGCTTTTGACGCAAAACAAATAGATCTTTACACGCAAAACAATAGATCTTTTGACGCAGAACAAATAGATCTTCTGTTTGATAGAAACGTGTGCGATTAATACTAGAGTACGTTACTTGGTTACATTATTGAAAAGTTCGAATACATTGTGAGCAAAATTAACCCAAGTCTCAGGGGTCATATATAAGACAGATTATTTGCGCGCACTGCCTATTCCTCGAGACCGACAGAATCACTTGGGAACGAATTTTATTACAAGCCACTTTATAGGGTGGTACATTTCGAATGTCGCAGTTCGTTCCAGTATAAATGACACCGTTTAATCGATTCCAACTCACCCTTTCTTAGCCTTAAAGTGACGGGATCGGACGACAACCGCAAACATTTTAAAACTGGAACAAAATGAAAATGAACAATTCCTTAGACGCAAGTCGTTCTATGTTTAGTATACTATAAATATATATTTATATCGTACATGTAATTCTGTCTGGAGTTTTAATGGCTAGACATGATGTTGTATCTATTTCTGCGACAAAGCCGTCTTATAACATCAGTGAACCACATACGATTTCTATTTAGTATTCGGTGTCGGTTTTGCTGCATTTGCAAGAGATTTCAGAATTTCCAGTGTTACTTGAAATGTATCCAAATCTCTTAATATCTTATAACAACTAGATACAGAACGAATACCTCTCACACAAGTATTTATTCTGGGTGAGAATCGAACCCACGACAATCAGGTTCAATAACCACTGGACCGACGAACAAATCGATTTGTATGGCGTATAATAAAATTCATATGAGCAACTATTGTTGTAATGAATATTTTTTTCATAAAACACTCAGCTATAGCGCTAACCTTCTCATCGTGATTGAAGCTCATTGAAGAACAGCTATTTTGTATGTACGTGTGAAATAAGAATTACTAGTTCGCGTGCGGGCCCAACGCGACCATTGGAATAAAGGCCGTCGCACACGGAGCTATAATATACATTAATCTATCTTGCTATACAATTGTGGTATATTAATAAGAATTTCTGAGACTTACAGTTCAGTCAAAGTACGTTTAACTGGACTATACTTTATTGGTCTGCGTCAGCGTAGATAGTGTTACGGTTGTTACAGACTCAGCTATAATATATATAAATATAATGCGCTATAATATTAGTATATTGTAGTTAACTACGACAATAGGCAATTATGCTATAATAAATATGTTAGCGCTCACTATCTGTGCAATAATGTATTGCTACACCGAGATATATCTTGCTATATTTACATATTTTAACGACGTAAGAGATAATATGTTGCAGCAACGTGTGCGATCACTCGAGCGATACTATGGAAAATATATCGTAATATAATTATACCTATGGCGTAATATATATTATAGGCTCCGTTTGTGAGGACCTTTAGTTGTAATAGCGAAACAAATCGCAATCGCTCTTGACATTTCAATAGAAAAATATTTTTATTATGTATACCCTCGCCATCACCATG
Organism: Croniades pieria auraria; assembly: GCA_018248815.1. NCBI lineage: Eukaryota > Metazoa > Arthropoda > Insecta > Lepidoptera > Hesperiidae > Croniades > Croniades pieria. The sequence continues at coordinate 20,636 of DWJK01000354.1, forward strand.
GACTGATCGTTGAGAAGCTTCTAGTAAGTTTTAAGCTCGCCACGTAAATCGGCATTAGGTTTGAAAATAAACATTAAAAACATAAATAAACAACAAAAAAAAAACACGAAATAATTTTGTATTTATAACAGAAAATATTATAATTCAAAAGGTTCACTTAAAAAATTTACCACATACATTATAAAGCATACCACCGCAAAAATAATCGGTTTATTGGGCGACTAAAACTAAAATATATATAGTGATATGACACACAAACGATTCATACAGTAATGGATGTGATAAGAATTCTGCTAAATAATAATAATAATATATTTTATGAAAGGCGCCTCTAGTAACACCGCGCAGAACAAGAACAATGGCGATTTCAATTAGAGCGAAACAATTATCAGTACTTGGGACGTTTCGAGAGAGATAAGTTTTAGTGTCATGCGTGTGATAAACGGCGGAATGGCTTACCTTCTCGGGTCGTGAACCGGTTCACATCAGTTCCATTAACCTTGAGCAATACGTCTCCCGCCTCCACCTGCAATTGAACACATGTAGGTAGGTATTCGCTCATGTACGACTATGCACGTACAGTTTAAAAATCCCCAAAATGCAGGGCCCCTCGTAACATAGTACTTATGACTTAAAGATTGCATGTATCTTGGTAAAGATTAAAACTCTAAAATGCAACTGTTGTAGCATGCCCAGCGTGGGGATTATGACCAAACATCCCTATAAGGAGGCCTATGTTCGACAGTGGACGTAGACAGGCTGATAACGTGTGCATAAAAATGGAATTGTGTCTGTCGGGGACATAAAGTGTATACTGAAATAAATCGATATATATGTATTATAAATTTCGTATAGAAATGCAGAGTAATCGTTGTCATGGCATACATGTTATTCACTAATAAATTCGACCAAGTAATTCAGCATCGAATTTCCTCATTAATCCTCACGTACTACATTTACTTTGCATACTGTACCTACATATGTATGATTCTCTAGATATATTTAATAACAATATTATTAACTAATATATAATTCCTTCGCTTCAATATATCTGATAACTAATCCATCACGGAGTAGTTTCTTTAGAGTTAGAGTTTATTTATTTAGAGGTAGAGTTTATTTATTTAGAGTTAGAGTTTATTTATTTAGAGTTAGAGTTTATTTATTAAGAGTTAGAGTTTATTTATTTAGAGTTAAAGTTTATTTATTTAGAGTTTATTTATTTAGAGTTTATTTATTTAGAGTTTATTTATTTAGAGTTTATTTATTTAGAGTTAGAGTTTATTTATTTAGAGTTAGAGTTTATTTATTAAGAGTTTATTTAATTTAGAGTTAGAGTTTATTTATTTAGAGTTAGAGTTTATTTATTTAGAGTTAGAACACATTTATTTCGTATTCATTTATGTACGTAACGTAATATGTTTATGTACCGAATGGCTGATAATACAGCTTTCTATTTACCGAATGCAGGAAAAAAAACACGGATTAAGACGTCCTAAGCACCACTAATCCCCACGTAATCGCCTCGCTGTACTAACATCTTTGTGCGGCCGCTAATAGCAATTCTGTGTATCAATCGTCCAGATACTTAAAAGTCGATATAGCACTACAAATTGTATACACACCTACACAGTATTTTATTTTAAAATATTTTTTGAGTAGCGAATGCTGAGTAGAAAATATGGTTGTTTCGAAAAGATATTTCAATAATAATAATGACAATGGTATTCACTGATTTGGTAATTTCTTCATAAATCAAAAATATTTTATGGGTTAACTAATCTATTGTTTAAAACAGTTTCTTTAAAAAAAAGAACAATTTTATTTTATAGGAACACTAACCTGTAACTTTTAAAATTGTTGCATTACGTGATCTAGGTACCGTACACACACACACGTGTCCGCTTGAGTGTTATGTGAGGCCACAAAAACAACGATTCACATTCACAAAACAAAAGTTTCACACACAACTTATCAATATTTACACACAAGTTAAATGAGAATGAAATATTTTGGTAACGCCACTTCTTCACATCGATAATAATGCAATAATAATAAAAACACGGTGTCACTACAATTATTTTATGCAAAACAACGAATCATATAACACTGAACTTAAAGTACAATAAATTCTAAGTATTACGAAGTTGTAAGTGTGAGGAGTCAATTCACGAAATGAGCACACAGGAAAACAAAACGAAGGAGCAACACTATCTATCGGCCGGCTGGAGCGCAGCGAGCGCAATGAGCGCGGTGGCACGAGCGAGCGCCGCGAGCGCCGCGCCCGCCGCTGTCAACTCGTTATCGCGGGAAGGTCCGCTAATGGATCGAGCTTAGGAGATAAATTAGATCAAACTCCCGCTGAAGGGCGGCGCGGAAATATGAATTAAGACGAATGCGGCCCCCGCGGTCACGGTAAAGGTAGTCATGGAAATATTGTCTGACGCTCGGCTGACAGACATTCAACGTACTGAGCATTAAATACGTTTAAAATCGATACTAAATTGCAGGTAAATCCTAATGAACGGTGCAAGTGGTCATCGCAAGATAACGGTCCATAATTACAATCTATTTTTAAACTACTCGCGTAATACATATACAACATATTTATAGAACACTCCCTCCCTAGTGTTCTACACTCCTCTGCCTACCTCTTCGGGGATAACAGGCGTGATGTTACGTTTTTTTTTTACATATTCAT